>BMAC01000407.1:632647-649721 GCA_014905375.1 Phtheirospermum japonicum
CATTGCTCCATGTGCTCGATCGAAAACATTTTAAGTTGCTAGTAGCAACGAGTGATCGGAGCCGTTGATTTCTCTTTGATTATCTTTTTTAAGTGCCTTATCTCCTTGGGTACCAAAAAAAAAAAAAAGAAAAGAAAAAAAAAAAAAAAAAAATCGAAAAAAGAAAAAGAAAAAAAATGATGATGAATAAAACAAGGATAAGTTATAAATCCTTGTAGTTATTAAGTAATAAAACGTGCAACTCTTGCACGTTTCCTCTTTCTCCTTCATTTTAGGTTTTGTTTGTTAAAGAGAGTTGTAGACGATCGGGGCTAGTAGGGAGCCGATTAACGGTTCGACCGTGGATAGACCTTAGCCGAGGCAAGGACGAGGGGACCGACTTGGAGGGTTACCTAGTACTTTTAGGTTTCGGGAGTCGATCTAAACTTTCTTTGCCAAAACATCTTTGTCGTCTTTTTAGCCGAGCTAACGAGCATTATAACACACGACGTCTCGAATTGGGTTTTGTGCACTAGTTTAGGATCATCCGGGGTTAGTTTCATAATTTTAGATTAGTATTGCTTGAGGACAAGCAATCATTCTAAGTGTGGGGTGGTTGATTTGTACTTTTTTTACACTTATTTGTTACCTTTTTGTGTCGCATTCGCATGTGTTTTGCTTGCATTTACGGGTTTTAGGAGTCGTTTTGGCCTATTTTGTTAGTTTTAGGTTTTTATAACTTTTGTGCGGTTTTTAGTAGTTTTTCGTACATTTTTACCCTTTTTCGTATTTTTGGCCGTAGGATGACCAAGCGGGTTCCGCGCACGTTTGGAGGCATCCCACTCGACTCGGATTGGAACGGACAAGCAAGGGAACACATCACGAATGAGGAGCGACAACCGGCGGACGTTTAGAGCGAAACGAGAAAACCGAGCCGGAGCAGTCGAGCCAGTCGATCGACTGGCCTTCAGTCGATCGACTGGACCTTCCCAAATCGAATGGATTCCAGTGAATTCGGAAATTTTGGGCGAAGCAGTCGATCAACTGACCCTTAGTCGATCGACTACTCCTCAATCGATCGACTGAGACACAGTCCAACACGGGATTTTGGTCCTTATTGATGATTTTACCCCTGCGTGTTTGTATTTATAAACCCAGCTCTCCAACCTTATCAACAACCCTTCCTTGGTGGAATTTGGGGCCTTCTCCATTTCCTCCAAGCCTTTACATTTTCCTTGCAATAATAAACCCTAGTTCATAAATCCCTAGCTTAGTGTAATTTTAGCTAGTTTAGTAGTTAATCTAGTTTAGCTTAGTTAATTAGTTGTTAGTTAGTTGTTATTAAGCAAGTGTTGGAGTGGGTGACACCTCCCTCATTTGTGTTGTTGAAGCTTTCTCATGAGTGGATCTTGAGTTTAATGCAATTGGTATTTTCTTTCCCTTAATTTTCTTGTGTTGTTATTGTTGAATGTTGTTATTGAAGTTGTGTTGGTATTTAGATTTAGTTTGTGTTGTTGTTCTTGGCATTGTTCTTCAATTTCTCATTTCTAGATTTTAGTTTGTTCTTGTTCTTGCCAAACTCCATTGTTGCATCTTCAAACTTTTTACCCCATTTATCCAAGAAAACCTTGAGTTTTCAAAAGCCAAGGGGTCTTTCTTCTTTGAGCAATTTGACTTCTCTTAAATTTAATGCCTTTTGACCAATTTCAATTTCAAAGCTTTTGAATTCCCTCCAAAATCCCCTTCAATGTGCAAGCCTTCTTAGTTAGTAAATTTTCATTCATGTAATGTTGTTAATTAGGTTAATTACTTTCAAAAAAGCTTTAACTTGTATTGGATGCAATTAGTTTAGTAATTACGGCTTTAGGGTTTAAGTTCGTTTAGAACCATTAATCGGAGCTTGTCGAGAATTGAGATTGACGACCTCTACACTTGGTCGACAATTTGGGATTGACAACCCCGAATCGTGGATTAAGTGCTCGGCGAAAACTGATTAATCGTGGAGACGAATCGAACACCCTAAACCCTCATTTTCATTATTTTCATTAAAGTGTTCTTTTAAATTCAGAACTCAAACCCAAATCAATGACTATTGCTTTCTTAGGAGTAGATTAGTGTAATTTAGCTAAACAAGAGAATAACTAAAACCACCGACCGCCGATTATATCTATCCTCGAGAGACACGACTCGGGAAAACTTACCGCTCTACAATCGACTCCGTACTATTGCGGAGAAGATTTCTTAGAGTGCTAAGAATTCTTCGATCAGTAGAAGTCATGGAGGTCACTCCAATAACCTTGCTTAGTCAATGAATATCCTCTATTTTGATTAATGAAATTTGTTTGTTTCTTACTTTACAAAGAACTTGTGAAAGTATAATCAATCATTCATATTAGACCATTGTATTTGGTCATAAAGTTTATTTTGAGTTAGATTTATGTGATGTGGCCTGATTTAAATTAATTATTATTTTATTAGGCTTATTGATAAAATTTTACATTTCATTCGAAAGCATTGAATGTAATTGAGTTTATTTACCACACATTCACATATCAGGTTCATGAGCAAACTATTAGATATAATGTAACATATCTAGTAAATAATATTAGAAGGAAAAGTATTTCGTTCAAATATCTCTGTAGAATGTGAGAATTTGTCGAGGAATAGACAATTATTCACTTAATTGATATTTATATGTGGCAAAGTCTTGATGCCTAGTGGCACATTGATTAAAGTCATAAAAGCTCATTATGGACCAAGATCGAACCAACCTTGTTAAGTTTGATGATATTCATGTTGATGATTATCAATAAGAAGTACATTATGAGAATGAAACTATACTTTTAATTTATGGTTTTAGAGTCAATCTAGTAATTTTACTTTACTACTTCTTGATCATTGAATCATAAGATATGATCAATAAAGAACTTTTGGACATGACTCATTCAAGTTTTGACACGACTAGCATGGATTCTTTGGTCTTCGTGATATGCTGGTACATAGTATAAGAAATTAACATGGACATCTTTCATTTTGAGTGGAACACAAAATGAGATAGAATTTTGATGCAAAGTATAGTATCGAACTAATGTTGTTCAACTACAGCTAGTGCATTCTAAAGTACTAGGAGCACAACATACATTCATATCTTAAAGATACATCACTCGTTTTCTCAAAACTTGTTCATTTGCAAAATTGTATGATTGAGACCTGCATTCGATAAAGATACAAAGTATAATATTTCATTCTTATAATTGATCATTGGTGATACATGTGTACATAACCATTCTAAATGCGGACCATTCAGGTATTTTATAGTTTTGGTCGATACTTCAGCACATATTATCCATAAAAATGTTGCATTTGCAAAATTTCTAGCACATTTAGTATGATTGAGGACTCACCACTCTTGTAGAGCACCCAACTCATAATGCAAGAGAGTTTACATCAAAATTATTCGATATCTATTGTATTTTAATCAAGATTGATGTAATGCCTCTTGTACCCTAATGTGCATATATAATAAGGTCTCAAAGAACACACCGTCGAAAAGAACATGGATGGTGACTAAGACAATATTTTTGCGCACTCATTTGTCTTTGCACATGGTTATGCAACATTGCACGCAACTCTTACTTATTCGTTTATGAACCCCTGCTAACCAGATATTTTGCGTACCGGTTGGTAACTGGATATAAGCCTGATAATTCATATCTACGCATATTTGATTAAGCACTATATGTGCCTATTGTGCCCCCACTGCGCATTCATATGGGTTTCTAAAGACGATTAAGTATATATGTTGGATATGAATCTCTAACAGTCATCCGCTATTTGAAACCTTTGACAGATGATCTCTTTATCGCTAAATTAGTGAATTTGTCACTCTAATGAGACAATCTTCCCGTTGTTAGGGGGAGATAAGAAAAATTATTTTCTAATGGAACGACATGAATAGGTTCATACTATGTCTCATTATGATCCCCGTATTTCACAATGTTACGTGAAATGAAAGTAAAGTGAACAATTGATCTTTAAAGTATAGAAGACTCAATTTCTAAAGTGACGAGATCATATATATATATACAAGCTGCAATTGTGTCTGCAAGGTTAAAAGTCTCCATAAAGGGCAAAATGTCGCAAATTAAGACATTGCAACCATACTTAGTGGAGGTTTAGTTGAGGTCGTGACTCCCATAAGGAACCAGGGGAGGTCACTTGGTTCGATCAATACTCGTCCAAGGAATAAGAGGGCATGTATGACACAAATTTAATTGATCATCAATGAATATAATGACTCTCATGAGATTATCTCTGATTATACTTATGTCCATGAATCATTACTGGAGGAAGCTCTGAAGTTTAATATGATTCCAGAGAATAAAGAAATCTCAATGTACAATATGAGTTTATATGAGTTGATGGAAAGATCTTCTACACACATTAATGATATATACATTGTTGCTCAAGGAATCATAGAGCACAATAGTATCGAGCCACACTCTATTGAAATATCAATATAGAGCAAATTGACCTAAATGTAAAGAATCAATCTAGGTAGAACTAAATTCACTGACAACAAGGCAGGTATTTGGTTTGGTAGTGCTAACCTCACCAAGTGTAAAGCCTGTACGACATAAACAAAGTTTTGTCAGAAAGCGAAATGAGAAAAATAAAGTCATGAGATGAAAATCTATACTTGAAGCACAAAGTTTCTCAAAACGCCCTGGAATTAACTACGGGGATATGTACTCTGCCATAATAGATGTTATAATTCCAAAGAACTGAGAATGCAGCTTATACTTTGTGGTTACATCATATCTCTATGAGGATCGTGATTTAGAGATATATACGAAAGTACTTGCTGGCCTTTCATTGCCAAGGCAAGTGACTCTAAGCCACGGAGTGCATTTGCAATTAAATTAAAATACTCACTTTATGGATTGAAACAATCCAGACGGATGTGGTATAACCGTCTAAGTGACTACTTGATTGGGAAAAGATAATTTATGCCCTTGCGTATTTATAAAGAAAATAAGTTTCAAATTTGCAATTATAATTGTATATGTCGATACAAGGAACATAATATACACTCTTAATGAAATAAGAGATATCGCTAGTTATTTGAAATTTAAATTTGAGATAATGCATCATGGGAAACTTGGTCATGTTAAGGCTTTAAACTAAAACCGAGTTTGTGGAATACTAAATTCTACGGTTTGCATATATCTAAAAGATGATCAGACAATTAAATATGGATAAGTGCAATATGTTAGCACTTCTATGATATGTTTGCATATATCAATGGAATGACGAAGAACTGGTGGGAGCTGAAATTTTCTACCTACGTACAATATGCGCATTGTTGTACCATTACTAATACACTTGACCAAATATTAATTTCTCAAAATTGTTGTCTTGATTTAACTCAAGAAAGCGCAATGTCACTGGAATGGAATCAAAATGTAATTTGATACCTAAAAGAAACCATTGACGCGAGTTTATTTTTCCCATTCATAAATATAATTGAGACTGCAGATGGTCTTGTAATCCCTATAGAAAATGTTGAGTTTACTTCCTATTGTGAAACACCAAATAGTATCGTTAGTGTTGGTTACTCATTCGATCTATGTAAAGAGATCATTATCATACATGTAGTAGTTCGTGATTATCAATGGTTAGTGTTATGATCATTCATATATCTGGTAATAGTGGCTTGAACTCTATCACTAAAGTAAATGTGATAATACGAGCAATATCACCACAACTCTTCTACAACCAACAATTATGCACTTTCTCAAGAATCAAGTAAATTGAGGAAGTGGAGACTTTCAAAGTTCTCTTGATAGATGTACATATCAAAGAGAGGTGTAGACTTCCGGGGGAGTCTCAACATAGGTGTGTTGTACTCTTTTTTCTTAGACCAAGTTTTATTTTTCCCATTAGGTTTTGTTACTTGGCAAGGTTTTAACGAGGCAACAATAAAACACCATTTCACCCTTTGACTTGGCACAAGAGGGAGTGTTGAAGGAAAAACCCAATTAGTGTGCCTTCGTCAATAAGTAACTGATAAATGACAATTTAGGTATTTGTTATCTTTATGTATTGTGAAAACATGTAATTGATACTCTATATAAAAGGAAGTCTTTGATGAATAACAGAACTCTAATTTTCTACCGTCTTCCTTCGTTTCCTCTTTTATGTCTTCTCCTTATACTTTTCTTTTTACAGATATTAATAAATACATAATTTTTATCTACAATAATTATTTTTCAATCAATTGTTGATTGTTGAATTGATTGTTATTCCTTCAATTAATTTGAAAACGGAACTATTCTACTAGCGAAAAGAATCTTCGGTGTCGCAACTAAAAGATGGACTCGATTAGAGGGGATACATTTAGATCTTTACGGCGATGAGTTTCGGTGTTAGGCACATAATCGGGAATTGATTCTCTCTCAATCGTCGCTTGAAGAAATTGAAAGCGAGGTAATAATTTATTTTCTTAAAAATCAAAATTTGTATTCGATACATAATAATAAAAACTGACGATCGTTAAAATCGCTAACAAAACCAACGGGGTTTAGTATATATATTTGATATATGCTTATTTTAATTAATTACAAAATTTTAAATTCAGTTGCATACACCCTGTTTGGTAATAAGAAACCCAACAATATATACCATGGTGCTTGTTAATGATATAAATTGTATCATAAATGGTTCTTGAACACACTTTTGACAGGAAACTGTTGGAATAGTTACAAATATTCGAGCACAAAACTGGAAAAAGAAATATATAAAACAGAAAATAAATATTGTCGAGTCGAGTATGCACTCTGTCCGCAAGACGAAATAGCCCCGGTAGTGCCTTCTGTTTTGGCTATTCGTCTCCAAAGATAAAACGACTTCGTCCCGTGATATCACAGCACCGTGTATATCAGGGTTCCGGCGAACTGAAAGAAAATTAACTGAGCCTTGTAAATGAAATGCAGAATATGTGTATGTTTGTTGTTCCAAATGTTCAGGTGTATATGCGTATGAAAAGTGGTTGGAGAATGCAGGAGTCTCACCCTTATATAGGGGTTCAGATTAGGGTTACAGGCAGCTGCCAATTAAGACGACCTCAATGGCGTTCAAACAGTCAGTTTTATCTGACATGAACCTGGACGAGTTCAGCGTGCAGATACGTCTGCTGTTTGAATTTCAAAAGTTGAAACCGTCTGACTGGTCAAGAGCCAGCCGTTACGTAACGGTCAGGTGCGTGAAGGTTCAAAAATGAAACCAGGGTTGAGCCAGAACCCGAACCCCATACGGACCAACCAATAAGGACCAATTGCCCAAGACCCAAGACCCAAGACCCAAGACCCAAGTCCCAAGTCCCGGCCCAGGCCCCAGGACCGAGGTCCGGGACCGGGCTCGGGCTCGGATCCGCTCGACTCCGCCTTCGGCTACGCCGAAGGCGGACTGGCGAACCCAAGTCCAAGAGCCCGCGTGAACTTCGTTTACACAAAGCCCACAACACTCTCTGGCCCACTCGAAGTACATTAAAGAAATGTAATCATTTTTAAACTCTCTTCCACATTGACTAACATTCAATGTGGGATAACCGATAAAGCATTAAAGCAAACCGTTCAACTTCCAAGCATCATTTCTCACTCACCAATAAATGGATTTGWGAAATTCAAAATGCTACGATTATCTACACGACACGTAGAATAATCCTATACAATTCATTAACATGAATTATCGCTGTACCATTTAATTAGAATTAATCCAATTTACAACAGAAACAAGTGATGATACATTTGTAACGATTAATTTATTTATTACTTCTATTCATGTGTCTTTGAATGGATATTCACTGGACTCGATTTCTTTGAACTCGTTCCGATTCTTGACAGGATGGTGCTGGCAGGAGGAAGTTGGGGCATGAAAATTGTGTACAACTTCATAGCATTTTAGGTCCATTACCCGGTTGTTAGGTTTGTTGATGAAAGATACAAATACTTTTGTACCTAGGAATTTGGATAATTGCATTAGCTACTCCTGATGAGGTTTAGTTCAAAAAATAAATAAATATCAAGTTGAGTTGTAAAATTACCAATAATTCACTGAGGCAAATACACCCCTTTAAAGTTTATAGTTGTTTCATAAATTATCCCTCAATAAGTGCAATTTGTTATCAATAAAAGTTACCTATTAAGAAAAATATGTTTTTAATAAGACTATACCTGACAGTATTTATATTCATTCATCTCGTACAATTCTTTCCACTACTATTCTACTATAGGATCGGACGAAAGTCCTTGGGCAAGAATGAAGTTGCTGAGGTTGTCATTGGATACAGTTTTAGGATTTTATAGGGCAAGAGAATAGTTGTGAAAAAAAGAGATGAAAATTGAAATTTGAGAGTGTGAAGAAATGATGTAATAATGAAAAGTTAATTTGATTGAAAAATAGTAAAATAGTGAGGTGAATATAATTTGTTAGTTATAAATATGTTGATGGATAAATCGTGAAATACAAGAATAAATTGTAAAAGTAAAAGTAGAAGATACAAATGAGACGATGAAGACGGTAGAAATAGAAATTAGGGATCTCTTATTCATCAAAGACTCCCTTTATATAAGAGTATTAAATACATATTTCCATAATACATAAAGATAACAAATACCTAAATTGTCCCTCCTCAGTTACTTGTTGACTAAGGTATAATAATTGTGTTTTTCCATCAACAACATAAATATGTTATTAATTCTTCTTTTAAGAAATGAGTACAAGTTATTGGTGGGATTAAAAATTCAAAGTAAATGAATAGTGTATCTTTTAAACTTTTCATGACCAATAGCATTTTGAGGTGAAAACCTCTGGAATGAAAACAAAAAAGGTTCTTGTAATCAATCGCAACGTGAAGGTCGGTGAAAGTAGAAAGACGGCAATTTTGAAACTATCCTACTTTTTTTTTTTCCCAACGTGTCTCATCTCCCTTGGTATTATGTCACTTTGATGGGAAGTCTGAATTCTCATTCAATTTCTCAGATGGAGAAACAACTAAATCTACAATGCTAATATTATTGGTCATGAATAAAAAAGTTTTGAAGCCACAAGCTATCTGGAGTACCATTTATGTTAAATGAAGATCATGGAGAGGAAAAAAAATAGGGATCTCCAGAGCCCACTTAATCAAACATGAACCAGAGCTTGCTGATGTTCACAGTGAAAAAGACGAGAAATGACAATGGTGAGTGACGAATAGGCAAATGACCCGACTCAATAACTGGAATTTATTTGTCGTCCTTCTGAACTAAATGTCTACATAAATTCACATCAATAATAGGGTAAAAATAGGACAAACGACAGTCTGAAAAGTAAAACTTCTCCAAGGAACTGAACTGGAAAATCATGGATATAGCAGTAACACTCTAAGCACAAAAACAATGTAAAGACTCACCGCAGCTTGAAATAACCTGGATAACACAGAACCACATTCAACTTCACTTGGGCAGGCCAGTATCAGGGTTGATAAGCGACCGACTTTCATCAGTTAATACTACCGGACCTCTCCCAGGTCTTGTACAGATAAAATAACTAACATCTCCCCTATTTCTCTGAATTGAATTATTAATGCTAATTTCTGGAGGTGGAGCCAAAGCTTCCACGTCCTTCATCTCGTGAATACCAGCATCTTTCAATATCGTTTTGTCACCAATAACATAACTGTGTAAAAGATAGACAAATATAAAAAGAGCGTATAAGAGGTGACATGTGTATAGTGTGTTTAGTGTGGAATGTGTGTAGTGTGTTTTGTGAGTTCTGTTTGTAGTGTCTTGTGAGTGTGTGTTGTGTGAGACGGAGAAAGTGACTTTATGAGTAATTTTATATACAAGAAAAAGGATGAGGATCATAAGGGAAGTTTCTTAACTCAAAATTACATACCTGTTCAAATCAGCATCTGACTGAGGAGGGAAGTAAAAAAGCAACCTCTGCAGCAGAAGGGCAGCAGTTTTTCGGTTATGTGAAATTAGTACTGCGTTTGGCCCAGCGTCAAAGGTATAAGCCACCTGTTACGTAAGTACCTAGCTATTAGTTGTTACCTTCAGCATAAATTCAATCTATAGATAGCTGCCACATTTTGGTTACAGGTTTGCCAGAGATTAAGACGAGAATCGGCACTCAAACACACAAGTAGGGATAATAACTAGTCAGCCCATTCAGACAATCTTTTTTCTTAAAAGCTAGTGAAAAAGAAAGAAAAGGGTCGAAATTTAAATAATAATAAAAAAACACAATGTAGCAAAAAATAGCACACTAGGAAAATGTGGTACAAGAAAGAAAAATGGTAGAATGTATCAATTACGAAACTAAATACTTCTTCTTTGTTTGTTATACAAAGACTGGGTATTTAGTAAAGAGGTGGTATTATTGAACAATACGAAAGTTTGCAAAGAGAAAAGAACCTGAGGTGTTCCTTCATGATGATTCCATTTCTCGACGCCGCTGATTATCCTGCAACATAAATGCCTTGATGAGAACAAATACATAACTTACAAAAAAAAGGCTTGGAAATTTAGAATGTTAACGAGAGATTAAGACATGTTACAGTTACGTTAATAAAACTTAAATAGAAAAAAAAAAAAAAAAAAGTGTTTGCCTGTGAGATGTGTCATTCATGTAGAATATAGGGGGCAAGGTATCCAGGCAGACCGCATGAAACTGATTACTGTCCGCACACGCCAGACGAGCAAAAGCTGGAAAATCACGATTTTTAATTGCTTCCTCCATCTGTATTATCCGTTTTGGTACTACTTCCTGTGAAACATCAACAAATACGAACGTGGAATTCTAAATATCTCATCTCTCGAAGGATATTGGACTATCCAACATTAAGAAAAGCACCAGTGGAAGAATTGCAGTTCTCAGAATGACAGGGAATAAAATACACCTGAAATACCCAGAAAGTTCTTAAAGAGTCCCAAGGAAGAGACCAAAATATACCTTTGCTCTATGTTTTATAAGCTCACTAGTTTCAACAGTATCATGCATCCCAGAGGTGCTACTTGTCTCTTTCTGTCGCGAACTTACCTGAAATCAACAGAAGACAGAAGCACCAAGTTATTAAAAAAAAAAATACAGAGGCACCTCTTTTAACAGAAAACTTTGAAGGATTGAGAAGAATAATTATCACATATCACAGACGAGTTAGAATGAGCAGTAGAATATCCACATTAAAGGGAACAACCCTGATGGCTGTTAGATGTGTTATGAGATGGCAAGTGACAAGAAATTCTTCAGCTTATAGGCTAAAGAACTCAATATTTTATAATACCATATCTTATCATAATAGCTTCAGTTCAAAGATTTAGTTGGCGTACTATGAGAATGAGAACAGTCATCAGTACATCCTCTGATCCTTGGGCGAAATTCGATTGAATGTAAAACAATGGAGGATCATTATTACACCTAGGTAATTGACCATTTGAATGAACAGTAAAATGAGTAACTGAATACTCATTTTTCTTCACCCTTGATGGAAGTAGACTGTTTGCACTAGAAGGGTTACAAAACACACACACTAGTGAAAACAAAGACAAGTTGTTCATCGAGTGTCAAATAAAAAGACATGGATACACACCACTGCAATGATAATGACAAGGTCATCCCAGTGCTTCTCATCTGCAAGTTGAACTGCGATGCTGTCGTTACCATTTTCTTCCTTCAGTCATCCAGGAAAATGAATTAGAAAATTACCAATCATAATGAATTCGCTTTTTCGAAGAATCTATGAAAATGAAACTTGGAAAATAAACATACTTTTCCCATGATCCACTTGACAAATCCACCGTACAAGCTGCGACAAGCACTTCCTGAACCTTGCCTGATATGAATACAATAAAAAGTCAATTATGTTTCACTAAATTCACTTGAGCTCTAGATAGGAAAACCATCAGAGGTTTCTGTACAAAATCTCAGACAAAATAAAATAAGGAAAAACCAATACGTAGACACACATATTGTTGTTTGAGTCTTACTAGATTTTCTTCATCTGTATACACTAAACACTATGTTTAATCATGTCCCATGAAACTTACAACCACCATAAACAACATTCATAGAGTCATTCAGTTTAGTTTTCAAAAATCATTTAAGACATATCTCAGACCAATGAACTTTAAGGATTTACATAAAGACATGCGAAATTACCTTGCAATAGCAGACAGTTTACTGTGATCTTCTTTCACATTCATTAGCTTCGCCAAGGAAAAAACTGAAAACACAAATCAACGTGAATTCTATCATTAAAATCTGTTACATAGATAGGAAATTTTAGAACAATTGCAGTTGTTATAATGAATAGCAGATATATACAACACCAACAATTAGTACATAAGAACACACCATATGTTCAATTCGTAAACATCAGCTATCGTTTAATTAAGTTACGGCCAAATCTGATGTGCATGCCTGATCCCCGATATAAGTAGAGAAAAAGTAAAGAGATATCTTAAAGTAACTGGCATGTGTAGGGAAGATTAGCGAAGATACAAACAAAGATCAATGGTTGTGAATGCACTTTAGACAATCTACAACCATGTAGGTATGGGAACTAATTTAAATTTTACATGGAATTACTTGATTCAGTTGATGAAGATATAGAAGAATCATGTCAGAAATTCAATTAATCAAGTAGTTCATTTACAGAACTGTAAATCACATAATGCTCCCATCTTCACAGCCATTAGAAGACCAATCATGCTATGCAGAAAAAAGAATACAGCGGGCTTTGATTTTTGTAATCAAGTGTGAGGGAATTTCATATTACCCAGGCATGCCAAACCAGCAGCTGATGATGCCAGACCAGCAGCAGTTGGGAAATTGTTATACGAGACAATATGCACGTGCAACTTCTCCCAGTCCTTTTTTGTGATCTTAACACCTTTCTCCTCATCTTCAAAATCATTAGCACGCGACCGAAGAGCCCTCAGGCAATTCTGGAATCTACATCCAGAAAGAGATACCTCCTGCACAAACAAGAAATCCATAGGTGCACGTATTAGTCAGAAACTATTTCGCCAAATATTTTCACTCCTCGGCATCATAGATATTAAAAAAGAAAGAAACAAAAAATATTATTTCTGGAACTGCAACGAAGACAGCCGACTCCGTCCCAGCAGGGTCAAACAACACAAGTACATTGAACTTAACGTAATATGTTTTGGTAAACTATTTTTCTCTAATCAAAATTGTCTTAGAAAAAATGATGCAAATTTTCCATAAACATAAAGTTTCATGGAAAAGCTTGATAAATCTTGCTTTGACAATCTTGTAACTTCAAAAGTGAAAAATTATTGACTCAACCGTTAAGCCGAAGGTACTTATATGGTGAGTATTGGGCTCGGTAAATTTTCAAGCCTTGCTCAAATAATGCCAATTCTACCATTTCTGAGCAGCTCGAGCCACCAATTGATCGAGCGGAGCTTGAACTTAATATTGTACTTTCAAACCGCGCTCAAACCCAAATCACCAGACTTTAATCATATTCACAAGATCATCAACACTCACCTCCACCCATTCACACCCCAACCCCACCTCAAAACAAAAAACCAATTGTGGAAGGAAAAGGATATATAAGTACAGGTAAGTACCATCACGTAAAAGAACGAAAATAAGAATTACAAGGAGATCGACCACAATTTGCAGATAATAACGCTGACACACTGAACAAAATCGATCACCTTAAACAGGTCATTAACTAACAGAAGTAAGAAAAAATCAAAAATCGATGAGGTAACAAATAACAGCCATGATTGATTGATTAATTAATTATACCTTCCCGTTGAGCCACATGCGATCATGAGTGAAGGAAGGGCTAACGGCGACGGAGGTGATGGTGCAGAGGTGGTCGGGGTCGAGAGTAACGCTAATGCTGTCGTTGATCGGAAGAATCAGGTCCTCGTCCCTCTTCCCCCAGTACTTAATCACTGCAATATTCGTCGGCGTCTGCGCCGTCACTGTCAAAATCCGTTGCTTGCCGCTCTCCGCCGCCATTTTCCGATGCCAATTTTTTTCTCCCTATGATGCGAGGAAACTGAAGAATGTATCGGATCTCACAGCAGGGGCAAGATATATGTGAGATTTAGTGCAAGTATACCAACCTACACTTGATTGGTTTATATATATATATACTTGCGCATGCGCGCGCGCGCATGCGCTGCGTGTGTAGGCGAGAGGGGGTTGGGTTGGGTTGGTCACAGAAAAGAAACCTCCCCATTGAAATGAGAGAATAACAAAGTTGGGTATTTCGTTAGGACTGTTTGCCTGTAGAGTTGATAATACTTAAATTAGTATTTCGAATACAAACACTTATTTTATTTATAAATATTTAATTAATAATTTTTACATTTAATTTTTCTTATATTATCTAACACATATAATTAAGTATTATATAAATATAATATTGTTTACTTTTCAAATATGATTTGATATAAATTAGATTATGATAATATATTATGACTAGCTATTGATACCCTAAAAGTTGATCCATTCATTTTGTGGACAAAAATACACATTTGAAAAGACAAAAATTACTATCTCATAAAATTAATTTAAATATTTTTTTAAAAAAATCTCCTCCTTCCCAAAATCTTTCGACACCCATTTCAAAACTCACCTCAAAATAAAACTCAATAATGGAGGTTGATAATATAAATAAGATGAATGGTGCAAGTTTTCTCTACAATATGCAATGTATAATAATAACATTGATATTTTTGTCCGTTCTTTCATCACTTTTTGGCATATAACAGTTCATTAGGGTTCATTGTCGAGTTTGTGTTCGACTGGTAATAATGAAAATAAACAGGTTGTTCGAAAAAAAATCGAACACATCATTTTCTTTATTAATAAAAATTGACAAAATACATTGTATTTTTGTGGCAAAAAAACACACACAGAATGTTCGAACTAGATTTCGAACATGGATTTGAAGTTCGAAAATGTGGTTCAGAATTTTTTTATTTTAATTTTTTTGGTAAAGAAATAGACTGGTCTAAAAGAAAATCTGAACATTACACATTTGTTTTAAAACAAATTCGGAAATTAAATATTTGTTCAGAAAAAGAATTTGAACACTGCTTTATTGTTCGTGAAACCAGAGTTGAATCCTATTATAGCCCCCTTTTTTTTTTGGAGGAACACCAATTTTCACAAAGATGTATTTTCCCTGTGATGTTTTATTCCATACTTTAATCCATCTACTCATTGTTATTTTGTAAAAATTATCTAATAATCCTGAGTTCTTCGCATTTTTCCTTCTCCTTTCTTCTTCGTTTGTTCCTTTCTTTTCTTCTAAGTTTTGCTAGACGTTTTCTTCCTTTTTCCCTTTATTTTATTTTATGTTTCTTTTGGTTTATATTACATATTAGATAGAGATAAAGTAGGGAGTTTATGGGGTTGGTTTAGTAAATGTCAAATTTAAAATATTGTTGGGGTGTTCTAATGCAAGAGGTCAACTCGTCTATTTTTGAAATGTAAATATCCGGACCATAATACATTATCATCTACTTTACAATAATGATTTTACATCTACACTAAAAAAATAAATAATTCTAAATCTTGACTACTCCCAATTTAGGGGTTGGTTGAGTAATAAAAATTTATTCGTCATTATACTCTATCTAACCGCAAGCGTACAGTATACGTGTAGTATACGGCGACTAAGGTCGAAATATTGAATGACGGACATTAAAATAAACTAATTATAATAATTTACTAAAAACAGTAGCAAGAAGTAAGAAGAAGAGATATCCAAATGAAACGGAGGTATTACGGGGTTTGGGATTAAAATTAACTTTCAATGTGTATCATGTTTAAACACTCGAGTATTGTTGTGATTCAGCCTACTATAAGTCAATCGTCATTGTAATTTAATCCTTCTATCAAAGTGACTAAACTGTGGATTCTAAATCTAAGACGCATTGTCAAGATCACATTTAGAACTCCAAAAACTTTTAAAGATTTATATGATTTGCTACTAATCAAATCTACTAGTTTTGTTAATTAGAGTGTCTCGTGTTTAAAACTCTAACTGATAAACCTCATCTCGAATTATAATTTATTAAAGCTAGTAGTTACAAGAAGTTTTCAATCTATCACACCCATAGAAACACAAGAGATTGCCAATCGATTGTGCAACGATGAGTTACAAACACAAAAATAGTAGAATGATCACACTGAGATGTAAAATGATTTGTACTTTTTGTACGCATTTTTGTTACCTTTTTGTGTTGTGTTTGCATGTGTTTTGCTTGCATTTATGGGTATTAGGAATCTTTTTGGCCTATTTTGTTAGTATTAGGTTTTATAGTGTTTTCTTTGTTTTTAGTAGTTTTTCTTATATTTTCTTAGTTTTTTTTTATTAGTTTTTGTTTTGAAGGTCAACATTGGTCAAAGTGGGCCCACGACGAGGTCGGAAGATGATTCAAACCCGAGACACTCATTGTCAATCCACGACATGTCTTTGGTGCGAGGATCGACCGGAAATGACGAGAAATGTGGCCATTTTCATTGTCACCCCATGCATTCGCTTGGTAGATGTCTCAGTTGTCGTAATGCAAGCATAACTCCAAAACCACTTGTGCCATTTACCTCCAACTTATATCATTGGAAATATGAGAGAAATTTCTAAAACTCTTGTCTTTACAACAATCCCAAATACTGAGTTTAAGAATTGTAAAAAGCAGTTTTAAGTGAAGACGGTTCGCCGTGGCCTCGCTTGTGGCAGGTTTTGGTGCGAAGCCCATAACTCTCATAGTAAACTTCCAAATGACACAAATCAAACGCCAAATGAAATCCAATAGGAAGGGATAGATTTCATATGAAGACATCGATGGCTGATTCCGTGTTTTTGTCAGTCGATCGACTGGATGTCAGTCGATCGACTGGATTTCAGTCGATCAACTGCTCGGTAGAAAGTTTGGGGCGTTTGAACAAGTCAGTCGATCGACTGAAATTCTGAGGATGTGTGATTTTGGCGGAAAAAAGAGACCATTTTGCCCCTTATCTACCCATATATGATTCCCACCCATTATTCAAA
>BMAC01000407.1:666380-692715 GCA_014905375.1 Phtheirospermum japonicum
TTTCAGAGAGGAAATTGGAGCTGTGGCGTAGAGGGAGTGAATGATTTGGGGAGGATGCTGTGTTGGCAAGATTAGATGATGGGTTGGTTTAATTAGTGAAGATGGAGATTTGGTGTGGAACTGCAAAGTGGATGGGCTTGAGTTTGGCCCGGCCGATTAAAGGGCTAGGTTTTGCCTTTTATACTCCAACCATTTCAGGAATTACTAAATTCAGCCCACAAGTTTTTCAATTCGTTTGATTGAGCCACCAATTTACTCAGAACTCCATATTCAGCCCCCAAACTTATCAAGAACATCATTCCAGCCCACAGAGCTTTCATGTTATCTTCTTTCCACTCTCCAGCTTCAAGAATTTACAAAAACAACCCTTTGACTTGATTTCGAGGTTTTGACCGATCAATTCTTTCAATTATTCATATTTTAAGTTATATAAGCCATATTTCATATATTAAGTCAAATTAGTCTTCATGTAGGAGCATTATTTTTGAGGTTTATGATTTGTAAATACGATCATTTGCATATTTCAAAGATCACAAGCGTCAGTCTAAAGGTGGGGATATTTAACTCAAAATCTTTTTAAATTCAAGTTCATATTAATTGCTCGATATGTTATAGTTTATGGTGATTACATGACAACTATGGGCTTCGGGCAAATGTCTATGTATACATAGAGTCGCGCGACAGCACAGAACAATTATTGGTCAGGGACCTTAATGGGTCCGGGGTCTACGGATCCTTTATCCCTTGGGATGGCCCACCGTACTGCACAGAATAATTTTTGGTCAGGGACCTTAATGGGTCCGGGGTCTACGGATCTTTGGGATGGCCCACCATACTGCACAAAATAATTATTTCCATGTTTTACTATGATGCTATGTTACATTGAGAAATTAATTATGAACTGTATCTCCACTGAGTCGTTATGCACTCATCCCTTTTCATCAAACATTTTTCAGGTGAAGTGAAGCGCAGCGTAAGTGTGGTGTTGGCGACGATAATAAAATGTAATTTAAAGTTTATATGTTTCAATTTTCAGAACTTGATCAAATAGTTGTGTTTTATAGATGTTTTTATTCGAGCGCTATTTACAAAATGTCATATTAATATTATTATTTTCAAGTGGTATTATATGTAATTGTTTTCTTTAAAGTGATATTATTTCATACATATTGTTTTTCCTAATTTGTTTATCTTAAAAATTAATCAAAGGTGTTTATTGAAAGTAACGTCCCCCATATTACTTTCATCAATTATAAATGCTTCCGCTTATATTTTCGCTATGAAAAATTGGGGCGTTACAGTTGGTATCAGAGCATTACGGTTCTTGGTACTCAAAAATAATTTTTTTTTAGAAAAATAATTAATAAAAAAAATAAGTTTTTATGAATCTTAATTTTTTTTTATGAATTTTAGAGTTTTTACGAAAAATATTTATCGTCGCTCACCTCTACCGTTCGCGCCGACTTCGCAAGTAAGTAGCATGATTTGGGTAATTTCATTTGAAATTCACGATGCATGATTATGAAGAGATGTCTAGTTTGCGTTTAAGAGTATTTTAAGAGAAAGATTGAGATTTAAAGAGACAAACGCACCTGGCATGATTTATGATTCACGATTGAGAAAAGTTACATGATATGATCAATATTTCAAATTATTGAGAGAGTCAACATGATTCATGATTTAGTACGAAGCATACAATAGTTTTTCCATGCTATGATTGATTTACAAAAGGATTCTCATTTTTTATTCAGATTTAAAAGAAGAGTACACGAACGTATCACATGCATAGTTGCTATTTTGGGCCTTTAAACTAATAAAAAAAAATTGTTGAGACGTTACAAGAACCTAATTAATTCTATAAGGATTAAATTTTTTTTTGACATTTCCCTATCAGATGTCATATCAAGTGACAAATTTTAAGATAAAGTTTTCGAAAAATGGGTAATTTGTAACATCTCAATTTTCATCAAGTGTGTATTTTAGTTTTAAGCCCAATTTAGTTGTTTCATGTGCATTGAGATTTACCAAGCTCCAAGTTGATTTTATATCAAAGCTTCCGTATGATGCATAAGCTCTCTTATTTTATGTCAAACGATGGTCCACAGATTTTATTTTAGAAATTGGTCCATTTCACAAGTATGGCTCATATATTTTAAAAATCATGTTGTAGAAGTCAGCCTCAGAATCCGAACAATTGTTCATCCAATTTCGGTCGACTATAAATTTCTTTTTCTAATCAGACGTTAATTATGTCTTTAAAATATAGTTAACGCCAGAAACAGATCAATCATTCGATACACAGAAAGAAAGTCTAGCAAGAGCTTCATAATCCACTATGAAATCACTTTTTCTCTTTTTTCAAGATTTACTACCAATTTTCAGTTTCGTTGGTATTTTTGATCGATACAGTAAGGTAAGACATCAACCTCTTGTCCATTTATTTGTTGTCGAACGCCCGAACTAAATCACTTTTGGAAACCATCAAGCCTCCTACCCCAATTTACAAGATATTAGTCGTCACATGATTGTCAATCACTGCCCATCGCTAAGTTTTGGTGCACGTGCCGGTTTGTATGCAATTTGTGCATGGCAGATAAGAAGGGAGCAATGGAGATGAAAGAGATAACGATCGAGAAATTCTGTTTTGAGTTTAAATTGGTTTGGTTATGGATATTGGTAATTTTTTTGTTGTTGATTGAGTTGTTAGAGGTTTTGACATATGAGATTGTTCAGTGGTTTATTTACGAAGTTTTTTGAGAAAGGTGGAGAGATTGTGGAGTTGGAAAAAAGAAAAGAAGAGAATATTTGAGTGAGATTGTTTAAGGAGACAAGAAATAAAAGGAGATTCGGAAAAGAAAGAAAAAGGATGAGGTGGAGAAGATGAATGAGCTCTTGGAAATTCTACTTGGGTTTTCTATTGATAAGATCAAGTTGAGTGTGGATGTTAGGGTCGATCTTTGGTCGGATTGAAAGTATTCCTTAACCATTTGACTCTTAACCAACCTTTGCTCAACCAGTCATTTCAGATTTTCTTTCAGTCATTTCAAATTTTCTAGCACTCTAATTATTCAGTTCAATCCCTATTTTATTTATTATTTTCAATTATACGATGGTTTTGAAAATTTCCGTTGGGGTGTTGTGCATTTGTGAAATGAGCGTATTTATTTTAACAAGGTTTTCAAGTATTGATTTGAAACTTTAATGATTACACAAACGAAATCATATGATTTACAAAATCGATCATGAGTATATTGCATGCAAATTTACTATTTTGGTTCTCATGATAACTTTTTTAAAATATATATATATATAATTCTAAATGACTCAATTTGTGATGTTACGAGGAAATGATTATTTTAAAATTTTTAAGAATAATTCTACCGAGATTCATGGTAGTAACGAATTTCGAGGACGAAGTTTTTTTTAAGGTGGATAGTTTGTAAAATCCCATATTTTTATTTTACCTTATTTGAGAATCATGAATTCTCTATTACAATTTTATTATTTAAACTCCAATGTTTTATTAAAATGTTTAATTCATTTTTAAGCATAATTTGATTAACAACATTTAATTAGATTTTCACAAGTTATCCTTTTATTTTAATTTCAAAGACTTAAACTAGAAGCCCAAATGAGCTTTTATAATCAAAGAGGTCATCCACGTTTTATATAAATTCTTTTAGTTCATTATATTTCATTTTCTGGTTTAATTCCAATTTTATTAGATTATTTAGTTCATCTTAGGACGAGTTAGATTACCTTGCATGTATTTAGATTTTAACAAATTCAAGTTATCATTCTCATGTCAAATCCTTCAAGTAAGTTACAATCTCAAATATTATTGTTAGATTTTTGCCGACGAGTACGCTGGGGGTGTGGGTATTATTTGGGGATCTCAACGAGGTTTTGTGAATCGTCTGATTTGGGGGCTTAATCAATTAAATGATTTTGGATTCTATTGTTTTGGGAATTTATTCTCAAGTGGAGAGGTTATTGGGGGTTTAGGCTTCAGACAGTGATTGACGTTGGTTGTGTTGTTTCAGAGAGGAAATTGGAGCTGTGGCGTAGAGGGAGTGAATGATTTGGGGAGGATGCTGTGTTGGAAAGATTAGATGATGGGTTGGTTTAATTAGTGAAGATGGAGATTTGGTGTGGACTGCAAAGTGGATGGGCTTGAGTTTGGCCCGGCCGATAAAAGGGCTACGTTTTGCCTTTTATACTCCAACCATTTCAGGAATTACTAATTAAGCCCACAAGTTTTCAATTCGTTTGATTGAGCCACCAATTTACTCAGAACTCCATATTCAGCCCCCAAACTTATCAAGAACATCATTCTAGCCCACAGAGATTTCATGTTATCTTCTTTCCACTCTCCAGCTTCAAGAACTTTACAAAAACAGCCCTTTGACTTGATTTCGAGGTTTGACCGATCAATTCTTTCAATTATTCATATTTTAAGTTATATAAGCCATATTTCATATATTAAGTCAAATTAGTCTTCATGTAGGAGCATTGTTTTTGAGGTTTATGATTTGTAAATACGATCATTTGCATATTTCAAAGATCACAAGCGTCAGTCTAAAGGTGGGGATATTTAACTCAAAATCTTTTTAAATTCAAGTTCATATTAATTGCTCGATATGTTATAGTTTATGGTGATTACATGACAACTATGGGCTTCGGGCAAATGACTATGTATACATAGAGTCGCGCGACAGCACAGAACAATTATTGGTCAGGGACATTAATGGGTCCGGGGTCTACGGATCCTTGGGATGGTCCACCGTACTGCACAGAATAATTTTTGGTCAGGGACCGTAATGGGTCCGGGGTCTACGGATCTTTGGGATGGCCCACCGTACTGCACAAAATAATTATTTCCATGTTTTACTATGATGCTATGTTACATTGAGAAATTAATTATGAACTGTATCTCCAATGAGTCGTTGTGCACTCGTCCCTTTTCATCAAACATTTTTCAGGTGAAGTGAAGCGCAGCGTAAGCGTGGTGTTGGCAATGATAATAAATATAATTTAAAGTTTATATGTTTCAATTTTCAAAACTTGATCAAATAGTTGTGTTTTATAGATGTTTTTATTCGAGCGCTATTTACAAAATGTCATATTAATATTATTATTACTATTATTATTTTCAAGTGGTATTATATGTAATTGTTTTCTTTAAAGTGATATTATTTCATACAAATTATTTTTCATAATTTGTTTATCTTAAAAACTAATCAAAGGTGTTTATTGAAAGTAACGTCCCCCAGATTACTTTCATCAATTATAAATGCTTCCGCTTATATTTTCGCTATGAAAAACTGGGGCGTTAAAGTTTCTCACAAAATGAGAGTTGGGTTCTATTTATATTATGCTTTATTGGGGTTTAATGGGTCCAAATTAGCCTTAAAGGTTTGAAATTCTCGGGTTTGACCAAAATTGACCCGTGTTGACCTTCCTAGCCACTTGGCTCGACGCTTGGCTTGATTTTGCTCGAGGGGGCTCATGGGGATCGGCATTGGCCGAGCCTGGGCGCACATGGGCGCAGGCTGTCGGCAAGCTGGGGCACTGGTGGCTGGGCACTGGGCTTGGCGTGGCGCTGGGCGTGAAGGATTGCGGGCGATGTGGCGAGGCGAGGCGCCGGCTCGGGCGTGGGATTTGGCGAGTAGGCTGGCGGTGATTTGGCGTGCGCCAGCATGGGTGCTGGGCAGGCGCGGAGGCGCTGGGCCTTGCGAGCGGGCGCGTGCATGAGGCATCGACAGCTAGCAGGCGCGTGCGGGCAGAAGCTGTCGGGAGCGTGCGGGAGCTGCCGAGCGCGTGCGTGCTGGGTGCTGCCTAGCGCAAGTTCTAGATCGGGTTTTGGCGTGCGCCAAGGGACTTGGCGTGAGTTTTGGCTTCACTTGGAACGCCTTGGCTAGCATTCCAGAATGTTTGGCCATTTTTTGAAGCTTGCTCTTGGCACCGATTTTGGCACGCCTTAGCACGCCTTGGCTTGAACTTTAGTCCTCAATCCTTTACCTATGAAAATAGGATTTTGAACATAAAAATCAAAGAATTTCACCAAACCTCAAATTAATTGAACCCATTTAACAAAATTAAGTATAAAATCAAAAAGAACAAGAAAAACAACAAAACAAGAAAAAACACCTAATAAATTAACAAAACTCGAGTCAAAACCACTAAAAATGACACTAAACCCTAATTAAAAATACAAGAAAAACACCACAATTACATGCAAAATAACTACCCCACACTTATCGGTTTGTTCGTCCTCGAACAACGAAAACAAACGAGAATGTACATGCAATGAACATTATGTAAAACAGAAAAACCCTTGTGCTTATCCTAATTAATATGATGAAAATATCAACATAAACTCGTTATTGTCAAACATTGCTCGTATTACTCTTTCTCAAATGAAAACCAAATCGATGACTTCCTCTCAAATAGAGTTTTTAGGGTGTTCACTCAATTCTCTCAAGTGTTTGTTTATATGGGACGTGTATACACTCAAGTCGGACGATGCATGCACCTCGTCAAGATTTCAAAAATTGGAAACTCAAAATTGCCCATTGTACATGACCAAATAAGAATCGAAAGAGGTCTTTATTTTAGGTTGTAATGTTATCACTTTGGTAAGGTATGGAATGTATGGATATAGTGGCTAACACGCGATTAAACGTGATCAGTAATACACGAAACCCTAATTTCAAAAACCTGAAACTTATGATTGCTTCACCCTCCCCAAATTACCAAAATTTCATTCGAAACCCTTTTGTACACTTACACACTTTTCTGACTTTTATTTCACAACACTTAGAAACTTTTTTTTTCTTTGAGTTTGCTTCTTTTTACTAATCTTAGCCTTTTAAATATTAGGCTTTTCGCTTGACCGCACGCTTTATCACTTTTCGTGATTTGTGTTGGAGTTTTTTTTTGTGTATATAAGTAACTCAAAACCCAAAACCCACAATTGGTTTCCCACACATTCCTATTCAACTAACAACAAAATCTCTCACCTCATAATTTATGAAGATATAAGAGTTGAAATTAAGTTCGGCTAACAAGAAACGGGGCATAGGCTCTAGGGGGCTCATTTGGAATTTTTAAGTAGCTTATATATTTAGATATGGCCAGAATAAGGGTGATATATGTGCCTCTAGGTCATTTCCAAATTCAATCATGTATGAGCAAAATCAAGCCACCTCAATGCAATTTCCCTATAAATGCAAGCAAAGCCGATAATTCACACAAGGCTACTCAATAGTTTGCACCGGGTTTTGGAGACAAAATCAAAAGAGCTTTTAGAGCTTTGTAATCTTTTCACGAGTAAATGTTGAGTATATATATAGGGAACTTCTACGGTGCCTTCACGGTACCATTCCTCACTTAGTAGGGTGCATTTACAACCATTAGATCAATTTTAGGCCTTTTAGATTAAGAGATCTATGGTTGTAAATGTAGGAGGGAGTGGAGGTATGGTACCCTTAAAGGCATCGTAGAGTTTTCCATATATATATATATAGGCGGGTTTTGGGCTAAGCACAAAAATTCAACTCCTTACACAAGAGGGCATAAACATGTAAAAACCCGACAAGTAAACTATTCAAACTTCCAAGCATATGACACAAAAATGATTCAACCATCTAAATGCGCAATTAGTAAGCGCCACTTCGCCAAGAATGCGTCACTTCGCTAGGGTTCGAGTTAAGAAAGATAAATCATGCTTTGTAAACTCGGACCTTAACCACCTACCCGCCCCACACTTAAACCATGCAATACCCTTATCGCATTTTAATGAAAATCAAGTAAAAGGAGGGCGAAATAGAAGCTTCCTTAACCGAGCGAGTTTTGGTCGAGCTCGGTGGGGTCCACTTAAGTATCCAAGCAATCCAAGCAAAAAACCGAGCATGTCTTGTTTCCCTCGGTTCCATGAATGCTACCAATCTTATCATTTCGGCCAAAGTTGAAGTGGGTAAACAAAACACTATAAAAGAAAATCACACGAAATCAAAAATACAAGAGAATATGCACATAAATCAAAACAAAACAAAACCAAGGACTAAAAAGAACCAAAAGACAACACAAATTTTTTTAATATTTTAATTTTTTTTGAATATCGTTGGATTTTTATATAGTAAGAAGGTGAGAAAGAAAGAAATGTAAAATAAAAGAAATAAATGAAAAGAACATGGGTTGCCTCCCAAGAAGTGCTTCTTTTACGTCACTATCTTGACGAACTCCCTTCTTTGGTCATGGTGGAAAGAGAATGAGAGAATCCACCTAATCCATATCCTCCTTGTCGGGAGGGTCCAATCTTCGAACCATCCTCGGGGCGTCGTGTAACGGAAATGGCCTTTGATGAAAATCAAATGTTCCAAATGGCCGAGTAAAAGTCATTTTGGATTGCTCTTCGGGTGGAATTATTATTTTGAAGTGACCCGATGACTCATCTAAGAAACAAAAGGAATAATGTCCGGCTAGATTGTCCATCAATTGGTTGATAAACGGGGGAGGGGAATGATCTTTCTTGGTAGCCGCATTTAACTTCTTAAAATCGATCGACATCATCCATCCCGTTTTAGCCCTCGTGGCCAATAACTCCCCTTTTTCATCCTCGACAATGGATGTATCGATTTTCTTTGTTATTATGAGGATGGGACTCACCCACTCACTACCTGAAATTCCAAGCATTAATCCTTCCTTCAACAACTTCAATTTCTCGTCTTCCACTATCTCCTTAAAACTTGGATTCAAACGCCTTTGGAATTCTCGATATGGTTTGGCATCATCCTCGTAGATAATTTTATGCATGTAAGTCAAAGGGCTAATTCCCGTAATAAATCTGGGTCTCCAACCAATAGCACCCTTATGAACCTTAAGCGTTTCAACAGAGCTCTCCTCTTCTCCTCGATTCGAGTTTTCAAAGATGATAATCGGCTTGATCTCCTCTTTCTCCAAATAGACACACTTGAGGGGATATGGAGGAGGCTTAAGCTCGGGCTTGTGCCTCCTCTCGGCCTTGTTGGGGACTAACTCGAACAAATCACCGATCCCCTCAAGATACTCTTCAAGCCTATCGATAGGATCCACTCCCAACCCGTCATCAACAATCTCCACCTCCCCCGCCAAAATTTTGTTGTTGCCATCAATGACACAATCATAATCTCTTTCACTCAAGTCATTGGCACATTAAAATATAATGGACTCGTCGTTATGAACAAGGGGATCATCATCCGCACAACAATCCTCAATATAGACTTCCCGACCAACCTCCTCATCATTGCTCCTTTCCTCTATATAAACTTGTTTGACCAACTTTTTGATCATGTCCATATGTAACCAATCTTCATAAGATTCTTTTTAAGGAGAAGGCATAGGGGCTTTAGAGGTTGGTGCCTTGTATGGGTTCGAAGACTTGTGTAGGCCATCGTGAAGTTCCTTTGCCCAAGTGGGGCTCACGGGGGTGGAATCAAGAGGAGTAAGAACACTCGGAACAGAAACCACCTCCTTTTCGGATGGAAGAACAATCGTATTATCAACCACCCCACCACTTCCAACCGACATAGCCTCAAGAGCATCGAACGTAGCACCGAATGAGGCCGGTGGAACGGGAGAAGATTACATGTGTTGCATAATGGCCAAGAGATTCGGATCAGTAGATGGGGAAAGAGCAATCATCGGGATAAGTTGAGGAAATGGGCCCACCTGAGGAGTAACACCCGCATTTGAATATTCATAACAAAATTCTTGTTGCATGAGGTTGCTAGGATAAGAAAGAGGATTAAGAGTCGGTAGTGGGGCAAAAGATGGTCTAGCACAATCCATGGCCTCCATATACCTCCTCCGAATGAAACATCGTCATATTGAACGAGAGATTTGAAGGACAAGACGTGGTTCCGTAACCAAAAATTATGCACGATGCACACGGAGGATCCGGGCTCGGGCTAGACAACTTAGCGAGTTGAGCCTCCAAAGCCACTAATCTCTTTTTCAAATCAAGCTCCCGACAGGAAGAAGCTTCACTCACGTCATTAGCACCATAAAACARGGCTTGAGAAGAATRTRGCTCGGGAGGGAGGGATACGCGAGGTGGAATAAACGTCCCCAAAAACGGTTTGTTAACATCTCTCATAGTGCGTACGGGGTGGGGTGGGGGGGGTGGGGTGGAGGGGGGGCATTGGAGCTCACACCGCCAAATAACTCATACGGATGGGGATCTTGAGCACTATTGGAGGCATCAATCGGGGTATGATTGAAATTGAAAGTATGAGGACCTCCATACGGGCCGGGATTCGGATATTGACCACCAGCGTTCCCATTCGGACTAACAAAGCCTCTAGTAGACATATTCGTGCATTGATTGGGAGCATCATATGGACTAGATGTCGGATTATGCATATTCAGAAAGTGATTGGGAGCACCATATCCTCCATACGGACCATTCGTACACGTGAAGCCACTAGACCCAACATGGTTTGCACCTTTCCCTCCCATGTTGGGTTGTTCATAGCCGATTCCACCATTGGCAACGTTGTTTGCACTATGCCCTCCCACGTTGCCAAAACCATTATACATCATTCCATTTCCAACATAGTTTGCACCATGCCCTCCCATGTTGGAAATGTAATCTCCATTGCCATAAGGACCTTGCATGCACTCCATAAAAATGTCAAATACAAAAGAAAGCTAGAAACACAAAGAAACTACAAGCAAATTGAAAACCTTAACCAAGTCGAGTCGCAACGGCGTAATTTTGTTTTGTAGTTTTTTTGTGGTGTTGAAATAAGGAAAGTGGGTTCATGGCTTGGTATTATCGGAATTCAATTGCTAACATGAATCTATGTGTTTCTAGCTTGTTGAAATTAAGAGAAAATGAAAATAAACGAAACTAAAGCAATTAAAGGATTAACTATGAAAGGAAGTGCAAGTATTCCGTATGCCTCGTGCGTATGCCCAGTGGAAATTACAAGCAATAATAAAAATAAGCAATAAAAAGCAAAGTTTCACTAAGTACAAGCATGAAAACCTAAGGTACAACTATACATGCATGATCATAAAAATCTAAATAATGAAAATTAACAAAAATTAAAAGCACCAATATAAATAGCAATAAAAGTTGGCTTGAAAGTTTAAATATTTTCGAAAAATAACAAGAAACGAAGAGTAGGTCTAGGATTTAACAAAAAACCATGCATGAAAATAAAAACCAAAACAAAGCATATGAAATACTCGAAATTAAAATGATCAAGGACTCGATCTATGATCTTGGTGTGTCACTCGCCTAGATTCCATAGCCAATTCACAAGATCCAACAATTAATATGAGAGCTAAGGCAAAATGCATAAATTGAAGAATAAGCATGAAATTGAAGAACAAGGAAGGAAATAGAACAAAACTTAATTGAATTAAGGAAATGAATTACAAACTTGAATGAAATAGCAATCCGAAATAAAACCCAAGTGATGACTTGAATTCTTCTTAGGCTTACAAACCCAAGTAAATGCTTGAAAATTAAATCTAAGAACTAGAGAGAGAAAATATATCTAAAAACTAGAGAGAGAGAAATTTAATCTCAAATCCAAGCATGGGTTGTTGGAGAGTTGGTTTCTCATAAAATTAGAGTTGGGTTCCATTTATACTAGGTTTAATTGAGGTTAAATGGGTCAAATTAGCCTTAAAGGCTTGAAATTCCCAAGTTTGACCAAAATTGACCAGTATTGACATTCCTAGACACTTGGCTCGACCCTAGGCTTGATTCGGCTCGAGGTAGCTCGGCATTGGCCGAGCCTGGGCGCGCATGGGCGTAGGCTGTTGTCAGGCTAGGGTGCTAGCGCTGGGCTTGGCGTGGCGCTGGGACGGGCGCGGGGATGGGCGAAGCTGGCGTGAAGGATGGCAAGAGATATGGTAAGGAGAGGCGCCGGCTTGGGCATGGGATTTGGCGAGCAGGCTGGTGTCAATCTTGGCGTGCACCAGCGTGGGCGCCGGGCATGCGCACAGGCGCTGGGCACTTATGAGCGGGCGCGTGCGGGAGGCTTCGGCAGCTGTCGGGAGCTTGCGGGCGCGTGCGGGCGGGGGCTGTCGGGAGCTTGCGGGAGCGTGCGGGCGTTGCGCGCACTGCGCGCGCGCAGGCATGCTGGGCGCTGCCTGGCACGAGTTTTGGCTTGGGTTTTGGCATGTGCCAAGGGGCCTGTTGTGAGTTTTGTCTTTGCCTGGCATGCCTTGGCTAGCATTCAATAATGTTTGGTCATTTTTTGAAGCTTGTTCTTGGCACCGATTTTGGCACGCCTTGGTACGGCTTGGCTTGAACTTTGGTCCTCAATGCATTTACCTATGAAAATAGAATTTTGAACATAAAAACCCAAGAATTTCACCAAACCTCAAATTAATTGAACCCATTTAACCAAATTAAGTATAAAATCATAAAGAACAAGAAAATCAACAAAACAAGAAAAACCACCTAATAACTTAACAAAACTCGAATCGAAACCAATAAAAATGACAATAAACCCTAATTAAAAACACAAGAAAAACACCACAATTACATGCAAAACATGGAGGCGTGGGTCTACCACGCACTCCCAATTTACGCAAACCAACCAGGCCAGAGATAGTGTTTGTCATCGTGCCGTGATCAAGAGCGGAAGACTCCAGAATGAGCGAACGAGTGAGAATAAGAGCCTCCGTGGTAGAAGGTCGAACTCCATTATGGATAAAATTGCACCGGAGGTGCTAGATCGTCCAAATCGCCGAGATGAAAGCTGCTTTCCATAAGAAGAGTACTTGCGCACTAAAACGACAGTCAATAGCAAAAACACAAAGATTAGCAAAATAACCTGACAGGGGGAACTGGATGTCGAAAGAGTCCTCAATCCAGCTCTAAAGGTGTCGCGCAAACTAGCAGACCGTGAGAATATGGTCGACCGTCTCAGAACTCATGAAGCAAAAGTAGAAAAAGGAAGGACCTATGAACCCCCACCTGCGGATCACGTCAAAGACGCCGAGTGATTAAAAATTGCCTTACAAATAATGATAGACCGCTGAACGGGAATCTGAGAGGACCGAATCCAACTACCCCACCGAACCTTGAGAAACTTCTAACGGAGATGGTCGTACGCAATCATGGCTGAGATGTCCCCAGTAGGAGAGATAGACCAAACACGCTTATCCTCGGTGTGGGGGACAATGGAAAATTGAAGGATATCGATGACGATGTCAGTATAGACGATGAGGAAGCTCTTCGTGAGGTGCCAGACCCCGGAGAAAAACTAACCGGGGATAGTATGGGAAAAACGAGGCTTAAAGATCTCCTTAATGCCAATGCGGGAAGCGATGGAGTAACCGAGCCAGTTATCCCACCAAAAGCTAACCCTGGAATCACTGCCAGGAATCCAATAGGAGTTCTCCAAAATGCTAGTAATGTGACCCCTGTCGCCTCACCAAATGGACGAGGAGACATGAGCACGGGGGGAACCATTCATCTTAAAGAAGTGCTCACGAAGAAGACGAAAGGCCATAGAGTCCTTTTTAAGCAAGTTATTATCAAATCTGAAGAGGAACGAGGAATTGTCCATGGTGACAGAGCGAATACCAAGGCCGCCTTTCTCACGAGGAGCACAGCAGTGGGCCCAGTTAATGGTGCAACGCTTAGAAATATCGCCAAACCAGACGAAATTCCTTATAGCAGTCTCAATCCTGAGGATAAACGAGGCTGGCCATTTGAGAATGAGCATGGAATGCATCGTAGTGCTGGTAATGATCGAGTTACAAGGAGATACGACCATCCAGAGACAGAGAGGAACCTTTCCAAGTTCCAAACTTAGCCAGTGCCTTATCGAGGATCGGGCGGAGGTGAGTTGCACGAGGGCTACCACGGAACATCGGGATACTAAGGTAAGAGGCAGGGAGTAAGCCCACGGAGAAAGTAGAGACCTGAAAAATGCATCTAATAATGGCAGGGGTCACCATGAACCAAACTAGATCATAGATTTCTCCGGACTAAGAATCTGTCTGGAGAAATCCCGTAGCGTCAGAAGATATCCAAGATGGCCCTAGCATTTGGGGTCGAAGCATGAATCATAACAAGGATATAATTGGCATAAAGAAGGCAGGTCAGGAAGAAGAGAGAGCGACTGGCATGAAACAAATAGATCGTGCAGCAATCCGCAGTGAAGTAGAGGGCACGTGCAAGAACGTCCTCCGTGATGCAAAACAAAAGGGGAGAGAGGGGATCCCCCTGCCGGACGCCCCTGGTGCAACTAAAGTGCCAGCAGGGCTACCATTTAGGAGGACCAAATTAAAATCCGAGTGAAGAATAGTCTACACCCACCCAATAAAAATAGCAGGAAAACTGAAACGACGTAAGACCGCAATCAGGAAGCCCAAATCCAGGGTATCAAAGGCTTTAAGAATGTCGATTTTCATGACCATGTTCTTACCAATTGAGGGTTTCCATTGAGTTAGATAGATATTTTTGGAATCAATCGGTATTTAACCCTAAAACAACATTTAACCTAACAACAATTAATTATAATTTAACATAGTCATCATCAAAATTATAATATTTGACCTAACAACAATTAATTTCCATCAAAGTGCACTTGAAGTCATGAATTCCAAATTTGTGGCGGTACGATAAAAACAAGATTATATTACAAGTTTAGTAACACATTGTATACATTTCACAATATTGAAGTTTATTGGACAGAGCAATTATTTCAAACCCAAATCACATATCTCCTTTCTCTTGAACTTCTTAAAGGAAAAAAAAAACACTCCTGGTTGGACTTTTTTTTAGTTGGCATATAAAATAAAATCTAAAATTTCTTGTACCAAACATCAATTCTATTATAGACTCATTCCACAGAACTTAAAGAGCACGATGGCATCTGGACGGTTGATGGGGTGTAGTTGTAATAGTAGTAATTAAGAACCCATTTTCATAAAAATATAGAGGAACTTAATAGATTTTACCTTTATTTTATAAATAGTAAAAGAATTTTAATTAAGTCGTCTCAAAAAGACAAGTCACGCTGCTATCTTGTGGTGTCTAAAAAAGTACTCACTACTAGTGTAGACACCCACGTATTACGTGGACAGAACGAAATAAATACATGATAAAACAAAATTGAAAAAATAAATTTTAAATATTGGAAATTGAATTGTTCATGCAATAAAGAAAATGTTCACTTGAGGTTTGAGAACTTTCTTTGTACACGACATTTGATGTCTTACTAACAATGTTACCATCGTCGTCGCGGCATAAGATTTTTAATCCTTTAAGACTCTTCACACGAGAGATGGCGACATAGAGTTGGCCATGGCTAAAAATAAGTCTTTGTAAGTAAAAACCAACATTGGATAGATTTGACCTTGACTCTTATTTATAGTCGTTGCAAAACAGACAATAAGTGGAAATTGTCTTCTCTAGAATTTAAAGGGGACCCTGCTATCCGATGGACTCAACGCCATACGTGGAATATAGACCTTCATTCCAATATTAGTTCCTGAAAGAATCTTTGCCTCAATAATACGTTCTCCGAGTTGGGTAACGACCAACCTTGTACCATTGCATAATCCAAAAGCTTGATCCATGTTTCGAATCAACATAACCGAAACTCCAATCTTCGGTTTCAAAACATGATTAGAAATCCCTAAGCACTTTATTATGTTTAGAAAGTCGACCGAGTACACTTGATGTTCCTCTTCTCCATTCACATATGTCTTGCAAATGGTGTCAGAACTAAGATATACTCTTTCATCCCCTTGAAGTATAGACATCACATACTCATTAACTGTCTCAACAATGCTATTAGTTGGTGCAAGAATAGCTCTTTCTTCGAAGAATGAGTGATCACCAAAGTTTCCTAAGATGGAAGGATAAGTGCTCTTGACAATAGCGGCAACGTGATCACCTGAGGTTCGAAGGAGTATATCGTTAGGTATATCAATTATTTGACCATCAATTTCGGTACCTATATTTCCATCACCAATTTTAAGTATTCATTCCGAGAAATCTTTGATTCCGCTTGCAACAGATGGTGACATTGTCTGCCCAACAGTTAATCACATATTTTTCGTCAATCTAAGAATTTTACAATGTTCCCATAATCTAGATGAATATATAATGGCATAGACAATATCTTCTCGACTACCCTTTGGAACAACAGGAAGAGTCTCCACCAAGAACTATAATCTTGCCAGCAAATGACAAGTTCTTTCTTTCCTCTAGTGCAATAAACTTCAAACTTTTATGTAGAGCTTCAAGACAGAATCTACTCATCATTGGTGCTTCATCCCAAATGATTAAATTTGCCCTATCCATAAGAGCAGCTAATTCTGTTCCAGGTTTTATTGAACATATGGAGTCTTGTGTTATAGTCAAAGGTATTCCAAATCGAGAATGTGCAGTTCTACCATTTGGAAGCAAAAGTGCAGCAACACCACTTGAAGCAACATTGAGCACAATGTCACCTTTGGAGCGTAGAGCAATAGATAATGCTTGCCAATTTAAAGTTTTACCAGTGCCACCATAGCCGTAAACAAAATAAATACCACCCTTATCCTTCGACGTTGCTCTCAATATTTCAGAATAGATTATCTTTTGTTCATCCGTAAAAGATGAGCACAATTTCTGATGTTCGATTTCCAAAAGACATCTATCAAAATTAAGTTCTTGTTATTTCTGTCAGTCATCAAAGAATCATCAGGAAGTGGCATATCAGAGAAACTTTTCAGTGATTTTCCATTACTCTACAGAATTTTTTCCAATTCAATGAGTGTATAATTTTTGAACATATCATCGCTTAGTTGAAGATCTGGAGGAAGTTCATACAAAAAAACAATGTAAGAAAGAAATATTAATTTCCCCGTCAAATGAATAATAATAACAACTGGTATAAATAAATAATTATTAATTTGTTCAAAAATATAGAGAATATCGTTTATTCGAACAACTCTACGCTGTTGTTGTAAGATATCTTCTGCGAGAAGATGCCAAGTCTTTCCCAAACATATTCGGGTCTTGAAATGCTAACCGATTAGCAAAGAAGCAAAGAGCTTTCTGAGGAATGATGGTAATCCCCAATAACTTGCCTCAACAATACCATCAACGTATGCTCTATCATCATCCAACAATCCTAGAGAATAACATGCATATTTAAAAGTTGGATATACCACATTATCAATGGTCTGTATATCTTCATGAGAAACTGCTCCTCGTTAGCAGTGCAACATTATTGATAAGTAGTATACCTCTCCAACGCCTGGAGGAACGTAATCTAACCTACCAATTTTAAATCCCCGTTGTCTGATGGTCAAAACACGGTCTTCACCATTCCACACAAATTCTGTAAGAAATTCTGTATACAACAAACACCTGGCCTCAGGATACTTCTTATTGCACTTCATCCAAGCAAGAAACATTGATTCCCTTCCATCTTCTTCAACAATAACCTTATCAATATTGTCGTCATCATTATAGAAAACTGGTTGTTCACTCGAAAGATGGAAGCTATGTTGTTGTACAGATGGATTCCCATAATGGATATCCAATCCAAAGAGACGCCAAATAACCTCGCATGGAGATATATATCTACAGTTGTAGTAGTTCTTGGTCTCATCAACAACTTGTTCCTTTGAAACCTCTCTGTTTGCCTCTTCAGTTATAGACAATATCACTCGGTCATGTCCCTTATTTATATACTTGAATAGGTATTTGATGGATCTAAACTGATTGCAACATTCCACATTAATGTGAGCTTGATACCTCAACAAAAGTTTGGGACTATAAGGAACAACGAATCTGTTGTCTAAAGTGATACAATTCTTTACCGCTGAACTCCCTGTATCTCTTCTCTTATACACTGGGTATCTATCATCACCAACAGTAGTAATATCGACGCAGGGCTTAGGAAAGACCTTAGTTCATTTTCCTTTTTTAATGCATGCTCTCTTCGTTTTAGAGATGCAGGGTCCGTGCATCATGTGTTGAGTGACCAATATAATACAGATGTGGAGTTGTTTCGTTATTTGGTATCTCCACGGAAATTATTTCAACGACGTCCTCTACTGCTGGAATTTTACTTTCGCGATCAAGGAAAATAAGAAAATGAGCACGAGGTAAACCTCTCTTTTAGAATCCCACCGTGTAGATAACTGCACCCGAGTAACATCTTCATTTAAATTACAAATGTTGAAAAATTAACGCAATTAAAGTATATTATCTTGAAGAGGATTTCCTATTTTTGTGAATTACTTAATAATATTATATTTAGATGAAGATGTAAGACTAAAAATTTGATAGATATATCTTACCTGCTCGAATCTTGCCAAATAATTCCAACTCCATCATGTCCTTGATGATTTGATCCAGCTTGATCTTGAAGATACGACATACGATATCTGGCTTGTCCTCGGATCGTAGACCTATAACATTTAGATATCTTGTTATTTTTTGCCACTTGGGGTTGCAAGTAATTATTATAAATAAATCCGGATATTCAAACCACTTGCAGATAGCCATGGCATCTCGGTAATTCTGAATCATGTACCTAGCTCCACCAGTGAATGACGTTGGCATCACTATTCTCTGACCAGTAGAAGTTGCATCCGTTTGGCCCTTTGGAACGACATCTTTAAGATTTTTATATTTATAAGATCTTATCAAAACTTGATTAAGTCTAATAAACTTTATCCTTTCACACTCGACCATTGTGTAGGCATCAACCAAGAATTATTGTAAAATCCTCCTAGAACATATTAGAGTTTTTGACTTAAACGGTCGTTCTTGAATCCTAAAAGCAAAAAAATTTCATCGTGAGTTTACCCCTCACGGTTGATGTAGTGGTTGTCGATTCATCGCTATGTTTAATTCCTAATCGGAAACCATCTTCACCATAAGGAAACAACAACGGATACTGCAATGCAAGATATGAAGGATGCAACTCGCTTATCCTTTGTAAAGAACCAGAACGTCTCTATACAATTATATCCCTATTGTTAAAAGCCTCTTCAAAATCACCAGGAATGAGAGCAGCAACTTCAGAAGCAGTAGGAAGATTGGACGTTCTGCCATCAGTTTCTCTGCCACCAATAAGTTTCAATTTAAGATCGGACTGATCGCCTATCGTTCCATATTCTCTAACATCGAAAAGATTGTACCAAAGGATTGTGCACATCAAGCATGGACTTGATATGTCAATGATTGTCGAATCAAATGAGTTTGTTCTTGATTCCGAACTACTGTGAAAATAATAAATATAGGTATGTTACAAATAGTTTTAAGAATATAGCTCAAATTAAAAGAATGATAGATGAAAAGATTGTTAAATACCTCATAGCACTGATCCTATTCTGAATTTCATGATCAGTGTCATATATATACAACTGAGAGAATTTAGGGGAGTTTCCAGACATTGGTGACAAACTTCCAATACGATGATAGTTTGCTCCCTTCAATTTGAAACATACGGCCCTTGTCCTTTGTTGATCGACGTATCAATCTTTCCCCCCCAATGAAGTGAAGCTAATCATGCTATTGTATCCACGTATATTGTCCGTGAATTTGTTTCTCCTAAGATCATGGCCAAATAGCAAGTTTCCAAGAGTTGGAGGAGGTTGGGTCAAAAATGGTAACTCAATCTTTCCATTTGAGCAACACTTGGAGAATGTTGGATGCAGTGGTTTTGTAGTCTTTTCTTTGCGTTCATCGTACCACATTATTGTTTTACAGAATTGACATTTATAGTTTGGGTCTCCATTATCAACATATCCTATTAAAATAATAAATAATAAATATTTATGGTTCGGGTTCTTTAAATATTTTATAAAACACCGGCACATATATATTGAACATGAACTTATAGAGTCAGTGGGTTTATTGTATACAGATCTTCGTTTTCGAGTTCTAGTGGATGTGTTTCGTATAGTCTTTGCAACTGATAAATTATATATAAACAATAAGATATCTATAAAATCTATAAAATTAATTTAAATATATTAAACGACCTATCTATCTATGTATATACTAATACATATATAACTTTATATATAATATATATATATATAATATATATATATATATATATATATATTATACATACTAATGATGAAAGATAATAAAATTAAAATATAATTAATCCCATTAATATCATTATTTCTAAAAATCCGATCTAAAAAAAATTGTCCAATTTCTGCAAAAGAAAATCAATAAGAGATTTGCAAAAAAAATCCAACAACACATTCGTCATTCTTTGATCAACGCTCAACCCCATATTTAAATCAGATAAATGATATTTCAATACGAAATCGAATAAAAAAATAAATGAAAGCGCAAACAAATGAAAGCACATATCTGCAAAAATCTTAGATCTAGGATATCAAATGAAGGCACAGATCCGCAAAAATGTCCGACCTATTTCCACAAGCAAATGAAACCCCAGATCTCAATAAATGTTTGAGGATCTTCAGAAATATCTAACCACAAATCAGATAAATGATATTTGAATACAAAATCGAAGGAAAAAATAATAAAAAGAAAGCACAAGCAAATGAAAGCGAAGATCTACAAAAATCTCTGATATGTGATATCATATGAAAGCGCACATCTGCAAAAATGTCCGACCTATTTCCACTTTCGAATGAAACCGAAGATCTACAAACAGTAATATTTCTGAACAAACATAGTTTAAATATAAAAAAGATTGGAAAATTCTCTTCGATTTCTCATGTTAATTTCATTCAAAATAAATAGCAGATCGATAAAGGTTGAACCAAAAGTACATGGAAATCGATTATCATGACAACAAACGATTTTCATCTAAAGATAATAACGGATTGCTAAAGAATAAGAGTTTTTCTTTGAAAAAAAAAAGGACTGCGTGGAGATTGTTCACATAATTAGTTTGTGCGGCGAGAGAGGATAGAAACCCTAGGTTAGTGGTAGAGATGAAATAAGGAAAAAAATTGTTATTATACCCAAGCCAGAAATTCCCAAAAGGTAATATTTTAACACAAACCATTAGAAGCTGACAACTCAACATCCGGACCTATAGTGACGACACATGTCATCCGAAGTAGTGGCTGATTGACACATAGGCTAGGGTGTCAACAACATTAACAAATAGGGTGGATGTTTAAATATACATGACGTTTTAGAGTCTTAAGTTTTTTTTAATTAAATGACATTTTAGGTAGAACTTATGTTTTCACTTCCTTAAATACCCCTTATCACATAAAATTCTCTTTGTGAGAATTTACTTAATGGAAAATAAATTAAAAATCAAATAAAATCAAATTACATCAATTTCCTTAGATTAACTTTTACAAAAATTGAATAAAAAAATATTTTTTTTAAAAAATAGTTATAGCCATAATGGAAAGTGCAATATTTAATATTAACCAATGTTTTTATAAATATTGTGAAATAACTATAAACATATCTTTTGGGATTGAGGCATTGGCGGATCTAGGACAAGATTTCAGATAGGGCGATATTCAATTTAATTGACAATCACTATTGAACATTGACCAATCACATTCAATTTAAAAATATTACTATTTTTTAATTATATAAATGAAACAAATACAAAACGAAGAAAATTTTGAGAAAAAGAAAGAGCCTCACTTGGTTGTATTTCATGAAAAGAAACATAAAAGGGGAATTGGGTTTTGGATCTTGATTAGGAGAAAAAGAAAGAGCCTCACTTGGTTATATTTCATGAAAAGAAACAGAAAAAGGGCAGTTGGGTTTTGGATCTTGATTGGGATGGTAGTTTATTAACTTAGTTCGGTTACTTTTAGTGAGCCACTAATACAATAAAAACTCGAAAAGGGATAAGGACAAAAATATCTAATTATTTTAATAAAAAATTGACATTTTTTATATTTTATTTCAAACATATCTAGATTTTACATTTTTTTTCCAAAAAAAAAAAAAACCTAATTTATTCAAAAACTAAGCTTTGTTTCTACATGATTTCTAATTGGTTTCCAATTAGTTTTTATGAGCGAATAATTTGGAAAATGAACACTACAAAATACATGTGTTTTTATATGGTTTCCAGTTTGTTTCTAATTAATCCATATATCCTAATAATTAGAAAAATGAACCTTATCAAAAATATATGTTTCTATATGGTTTCCAATTCATTTTCAAATAGTATTTATACCCTAATAAATGGAATAGTGAACCATGTCAAAACCCAAATGTTTACATATGGTTTCTAATTTGTTTCTATACCATAATAAATGATGAAGTGAACCCTTGTCAAATATCTGTTTTTATATTATTCTATTTTATCTCGGTTTGATTCTATACCCTAATCAATGGATAAGTAAACCCTATCAAAATACATGTGTTTCTAAATAGTTCACACTTCGTTTCCAATTGGGTTGTATATATCCTAATAAATGGAAAAGTGAGCCATGAAAAAATGGGTGTTTCTATATTGTTTCCTTTTAGTTTCAATACCCTAAGAATTAGGAAAATAAACCTTGTCACTAGGGATGGCAATGGGGGCGAGGTACGCCTACCCCCGCCTCCGTCCCCGCTTGAAAAAGTCATCCCCATCCCCGCCCCGCCCCCGCTTCAAACTAAGCGGGTATCTCCGTCCCCGTCTCCGCGGGTATATTAGTTGTCCCCGCCCCCGCCCACAATACTCAATCACCCGCTCCGTCCGTATACCTAGTTCATACCCGCTTTTACCCGCCTAAATTTTATTACTTAAAATTTTAAAAAAAAATTACGAAGTTTGACTTTTAGGTTTACTTAAATATAAAAAAAGAAAATTACAAGAAAATTCAAATAGCATGACAAACATTTAGTCTATTACATTGAAAAATGGTTCAAAATAAAAATAAATAAATATTTAAATAATAATAATATATGCGGGTCTGAAATGGGTCTCAAACGGGTACGGTTACCCGGCGGAGGGAACATTATCCCCATCCCCGTACCCGCCCCCGCAAAAATCCGCAATTTCATACCCGCCCCCATCCCCATTTAAAGCAGGTAATCCCTATCCCCGTCGGGGCGGGGACGGATGGGTCCCCATTTTAACTGGGTTTATTGCCATCCCTACCTGTCACAATATACGTGTTTTTATATTGTTTTCATTTTGTTTCAAATTAGTTTCTATACCCTAATAAATAAAAATGTGAACCCTATCAAAAGAAAGTGTTTCAATATTGTTTCAAGTTCGTTTCCAAATTATTTTATGTACTTTAATAATTGAGAAAGTGAACCTTGTCAAAAATATGCGTTACTATATGAGTTCAAGTTTATTTTCATACTCTAATAATTTGAAAAATGAAGCCTTTCAAAAATATGTGTTTTTATTGGGTTTAAGTTGTTGTTTTTATATAGTTTCCAATTGATTTCTATAACATAATAATTATAAAAGTGAGCATATCAAGACATGTTTTACAATTTGTCTTCAATTGGTTTATATACTCTAATGATTAGGACAATGAACCCTATCAAAACACGTGTATTCGTATTATTTCTAGTTTGTTTTCAATTGGTTTTTATACCTTAAAAATTGGAAAAGTGAACACTGTCATAACATGCGTTTATATATTGTATTTAATTTATTTATGTAAAAGAATATATCAGATATCATTTTCATCTAATTAAAAATAATAATATCATTAGCATGTATCAACAATATATTACAATTGCATGAAACTATGGGATTCCAGAATATTCTCCGTATTATGAATTGATTAGATGATAAAATAAGATTTTCAATCATTCGGACTTTCAACAATAAACAGTGTTGGTTTGAGATGGACAAACAAAGTGTCATATCAGATATCTGTTATACATTAAATTGGTCACTACGAGTTAGCAATTGAGAAGAGATTGTACTTCAATTTCTAGATCTTCTCTTTCTCATATCTTCTCAATATCTTCATGACCACACACAAACACACCACATGAAACTCATTCGCCAAATCTGATTGCTAAATTGGAACAAAAAACGATTCCATCCTACTATCTTTATCCAAAGAATTCCAACTCCTCTTTTCCCCAACTCTAGTCACCAACTAACGTTGCGGCATCGCATGGCTTCGTGGCGGATGGATTCCTGGTTCTGTGCTTTCAGTGCCTCACCAACGTTGGTGGTTGAGCGTGGAAATGAGGTGACATAATGAGACAGTCATGGAGATGGATCAACGGATCAGAGACAGGAGCAGACTGATTCTGGGTTTCACAAGATCGTCGCAGGATCATGGTGTTAGAAAATGTGGGCTCAAAATAAATTACAGCGGAAAAATATAAACACTCTTGTTTATTCTCTCAATCACACAATTATTAAATGAACTCTCTTGTACAAAACTCATACTTGCAAATGAAAATTTACATGGCTTTTTATAGGACTAAACTATAAAAATGAATAGACACAACTAATCATGTAAAGGCATAAAATATGAAAGGACACACATGTTCATGAATGGACACTATATCAAAAGTCATATCCATTAATTTAACCATGAATCTAGCTTATATATATCCTTCAACTTTCAACATCCCCCCTTAAGCTTGATTCTCTCGCATTCAAAGTTTGTGCCTCAACTTCTCAAAAGTTTTGTGTTTGAGGGGCTTCGTGAAAATGTCCGCCACTTGGTCTTCGGATTTCACAAACTTAATTTGAACATCTTTTTTAGCAATGCATTCTCTAATGTAGTGAAACCTTGTATCGATGTGTTTGCTATGATCGTGAAAAACAGGATTTTTTGCTAGTGCAATCGCTGATTTGTTATCGACAAATACTTCCGTTGATTCCATGTCAACGAGGTTAAGTTCTGTAAGCAAACTCCTTAACCACACAGCATGACAAACACTTGACGTTGCAGCAACATACTCAGCTTCACATGTCGAAAGAGTAACTATTGGCTGCTTCTTCGATGACCATGCGAATACACATCCTCCAAAATAAAATACAAAACCACTTGTGCTCTTACGATCATCGGGATCTCCGGCCCAGTCGCTATCACTATATCCGAACAATTTCATTTCTCCCGTTTCTGGATAAAACAAACTAAAATTGATCGTACCTTTGACATACTGAAGTATTTGTTTAGCCACTTTGAAATGATAATTAGTAGGATTCTCCATATAACGACTAATGAGACCAACTGCATATAAAGTATCGGGCCTCGTGCAAGTCAAATATCGCAAACTTCCAACCAAGCTTTTAAATAAAGTTGGGTCGACACGATCTCCATTTATATCCTTTGAAAGTTTGGTCCCAACATTAATTGGAATATATCGGCACGCATTTCTCCATCTTGAATTTCTTTAAAATCCCCTTTGCATAGCCTTCTTGGGAAATGAATATCTCATCTTTCTTTTGATACACCTCAATTCCAAGATAATATGCAATAGACCAATGTCCATCATCTCGTATTCTTTAGTCATCTCTTGTTTGAATTCGTCAAACCACTCTTCATTATTTCCTGTAAAAATAAGGTCATCTACGTACAAACACACAATCAACATGTTACCTTTATCATCAACTTTCACGTAAAGGGCATGTTCATGAGGGCATTTCTTAAATCCTTTCTCCATAAAAGTTTGGTCGATTCGGCTATACCAAGCTCTTGGCGCTTGCTTCAAACCATACAACGCTTTCTTTAACTTCAACACTTCTCCCTCATGGCCTGGTAACAAGTAACCTTCTGGTTGATCTATGTAAACTTCTTCTTCAAGTACTCCATTCAAGAATGCCGACTTCACATCCATTTGATGAATTTTCCACTTCTTATGGGCTGCCAACGAGATCAAAAAATGGATGGTTTCCAAACGAGCTACAGGGGCAAAAACTTCATCATAGTCAATTCCAGCCTTTTGTTTGTATCCTTTGACTACGAGCCTTGCCTTGTATCGTTCTATCTCTCCTTTTGAATTCTTCGCCTTGTAAACCCATTTGACTCCAATGGATTATTGCCCTTTCGGAAGAGAAGAAAGTTCCCAAGTCTCATTCTTCTTAATTGCACTAATCTCATCATCCATGGCTTTCTTCCACTTTTGACTCTTTGACGCCTCTTCAAAGTTTATGGGCTCAGTATCAGCAAACAAGCAGAACAAGTTTGGATTTTGATTGAGCTCGTAAATTTCTCTCAACGATCTTGTATTTTTAGATCTTCCGCTACTTGAAATCTCGCTTTTCGGTGAAGGTTGATCACATGGGTTGGCGATGGAGGACTCAAGGGCTCCATCGGCTCTTCTTCGACTTCTTTCGAAATAGACTCAAAAGGGTAAAATGTATATTGCTCCTTATCTTGAGTACTCCAGTCCCAAGAATTCTTTTCATCGAACACGACATCA
>BMAC01000407.1:696193-738380 GCA_014905375.1 Phtheirospermum japonicum
ACTCGATGAGTGGGAACCACTTAGAGATTTCTAGGTGAGGGAGTTCAGTGAACTCATCTTATGAGCACCTACTTATGTATGTCGATGTCCAGACACCGTGACCGATGAGATGTGGTCCACATACACTAAGTACTAGTCTTAATGGGTAAGGCCTGTATCCTCATTATGGCGTAACCCTTTGACTAGGAACAAGTTCGATGAGTTACATTACGTGCTGAATTATCTCACGGTTTTGCTAGACCAATCCACCGTAATAAAGTAACTTCATCAGGACCATACCTATGAAACAAGCATGGGATAAAAGATATGGAATGACAATAAGTATAAAAGATATTATTACGAATAAAAACCGATTGTGTTACAAGAGAATGGTCAGACCACAGCCACAAGTTGGCTTGTTGGTCATCTTATTCTAACAGGTACATAGTAAACATTTTCGATGAATTGGTGTTCGCCATTCGTCAATCGAATGAGAATCCTTCCTTTTCCTTGGATGGTGATTTTTGACATATCACCAAATGTGATATTTTCGGCAACAGTAGCATCAATGTCAATGAACATGTGCTTTTCCCCGCACATGTGATTACTCGCACCCGAGTCGAGGTACCACGAAGTATTTTCTTCTTCGATTGACGCTTTCAATGCCAACAACGATTGATCAGAATCTTTTTCGACATGATGAGACTTTTCAAAGTTGGACTCATTTCGGCACTCCAAAGCATAGTGCCCAAACTTGTGACAATTATAACATTCGACATCTCGCTTATTTTGATGACGATTAAATCCACCTCTTCCGCGAGTTCGTGATTGACGAGGTCCCGATTGTGACTCTTCATTTTTGTATGAACTTTGTTCTTCTTGATCTCGTTCACGGCCACGACCGCGTCCTTGTCCATGACCACGACCTCTCCCACGACCGCGATATCCAAAGTTACTAGATTTATGTTGGTCGGAATTGATCGTCATTGCTTGAAGAGATTGCTCGACTTCTGGTTCTCTCATTCGTCTTTTTTAATTTTTCTTCATGCACTTGTAATTTTTCGAGCAACTCATTCAAGTTAAGAGTCTCGACATCATTCGACTCTTCAATGGCTATTACAATGTAGTCGAATTTCTGCACAAGAGATCAAAGTACCTTTTCAACAACTCACTTTTCTTCTAACTTTTCTCCATTGCTTTCGAGTTGGTTAACAAGCAACTCTTGAGATGTAGTCGGATACTTCTTCGGATTCTTTCATCTTCAAGGACTCAAACTCTCTTCGTAGTGATTGGAGTCGAACTTTCTTAACTTTATCGATGCCTTTGAAAGCATTGTTAAGAATATCCCACGCTTGCTTCGCAGTGGTTGCTTCTGAGATTTTCTCAAAATTGTTGTCATCCATGCCGAGTTGAATGATAGAGAGAGCTCTTTGATCTTTTACCTTGGCTTCCTTTAAGGCTTTTCTTTCGGCTTGGCTTAAAGTAGCGGGATCTTGTTAAAAATCATATTCTCTTTCAATGGTTTCCCAAACATCTTGTCCACCAAGATATGTCTTCATTTGAATGCTCCATCGATTGAAATTATCTTTCGAGAGCTTTGGAAATGAGAATGCTCCACTTGCGGCCATCGTCTTTTTAGAGAATCGAACCTTGCTCTTGATACCACTTTGTTGGAAAATGTGGGCTCAAAATAAATTACAGCAGAAAAAATATAAACACTCTTGTTTATTCTCTCAATCACACAATTATTAAATGAACTCTCTTGTACAAAACTCATACAAAACTCATACTTGCAAATGAAAATTTACATGGCTATTTATAGGACTAAACTATAAAAAATGAAAAAAGACACAACTAATCATGTAAAGGCACAAAATATGAAAGGACACACATGTTCATGGAATGGACACTATATCAAAAGTCCACATCCATTAATTTAACCATGATCTAGCTTATATATATCCTTCAACTTTCAACAACATGGTGGTTAATGGAAACATAGTCAATGTGGCAGGGGGTGTCTGCGATTCAGGTTGGCAGTTGAAGGTTTTGGATTCAGCTTAATGGTTGGGATTCGTCAGTGTCGTGCGTGAAGAAGAGTATGAGAATGTGAAAGGATGATGTAATTGGAACAAAGAATGTTGTTTTTTTTTACAATTTTTCATATAAAACTCAACTAAAATAGAACAAAAACTAAAATATATTTGTCTTTTTTATTGACGTCTTTCTCCTCAAATTCACAGTGCCCAGCCTGAGGTTCACTGGGCCATACGCCACTGGATGGAGGAGGTATATTTTATCAAAATCTCTATTATGTATTATTATATTTTTAAATATTTTATAAAATCATATCGAATATTTGAATTAGGGATGGCCAATGGAGGTAGGCGGGGCGGGTACGCCTACCCTAGCCCCCGTCCCCGCTTGAAAAAGTCATCCCCATTCCCGCCCCCCGCTTCAAACTAAGCGGGTATCCCCGCCCCACCCCCGCGGGTATATTAGTTGTCCCCGCCCCCGCCCACAATACTCAATCACCCGCTCCATCCGTATACCCAGTTCATACCCGTTTGTACCCTCCTAAATTTTATTACTTAAAATTTTAAAAAATAAATTTACTGAGCTTGATTTTTAAGTTTACTTAAATATAAAAAAAGAAAATTACAAGAAAATTCAAATAGTATGACAAACATTTAGTCTATTACATTTAAAAATGGTTCAAAATAAAAATAAATAAATATTTAAATAACAATAATATATGCGGGTTTGAAATGGGTCTCAAACGGGTACGGGTACCCAGCGGAGGGAACATTATCCCCATCCTCATACCCGCCCCCGCAAAAACCCGCAATTTCATACTCGCTCTCATCCTCATCCCCACTTAAAGAGGGTAATCTCCATCCCCGTCGGGACGGGAACGAATGAGTCCCAATTTTAACCGGGTTTATTGTCATCCCTAACTTGAATGGTCGGAAGAAATAAGAAATTTTATACCCGCTCTCATCCCTATCCCCACTTAAAACGGGTAATTCCCATCTCCGTTGGGATGGGAACGGATGAATCCCAATTTTAAACGGGTTTATTGGCATCCCTAACTTGAATGGTGAGAAGAAATAAGAAATTTCCTGGTTACAAGAAGAGCAGCGATGATCACCGTTGGTTATTGTTTTGTATTCATCTGCTTTCGAGAATTTAGAGAAGAGCATAACATAAATACACCAATTCCTTTGGAATTGACCATATGCAAGTGGCAAAAATCAATGGCAGCCACATCTTCCCGATAATTAAGAAATTTGTGGATGAAAATATCTTGACAACAATCCATTGAATTAGCTAGCACTATTTATTAGTTTATTTGTTTTTAACTAAAACAAAATGACAAATGCTAGTGCTAGAAGTAAAATGTGGAGCCCATTAGACCAAGTATTGTGAAAACGTTTGTATCATTGATGTGTATTATATGTATTTCCCTACGTGATTCCTGAAAATTTGGTTGGAAAATGAAACTCATGCGCTCGGTCCTTTTTGATTTGTGAGGAAATATTATTGAAATTGTTTATTTATAAATGAAAATGAGTAAATGTAGAGTGTGATTGTATATAGTTGGAAAATTAATAATTGTGATTGATGTGATAAAGAAATCATGTAGAAAAACATGATTGCTTGTTATATTTATTTAAATAATAGTGTAAAATGTATGTTTCATTATTGAGTTAAAACGAAAAATTAAACAAAAAATAGGACCTTATATAAAGCTTGTGTTAATGTGATTAATACTAAATCATTTTAAATGTGGTAAAAATTAAATTCTTCATTTGAATAGAAGGGGGAGAGATGAATATACAATTTAGTTTGGTATAAGAAAGTGTGAGAATGTTTTTTTTAAACATTTTAACAAACAATTACATGTTCAAGAAATTTTAATTCAAATCTGAAAAATAAAACAAGCACGTACACTTTTATTACTTTCATCTCAATTATTAAAAGCCATTTATTTCGAGCCTTCACTTAGTGACCACTGATCCCGACTTCAATTTGAAAATATGAAATCAATAGTTATGTAGTGTGCTATGAGTGGAGCTGAACAATGCTGGCCGATCGAAATTTAGGTCCTATATCTTAGTTCAATTGTTGAATTTGTAACTATTAATCTCAGTTCTACTACGATATGGATATTAGATCATACTTGGATTTTGAATGTAAAGACAACTACTAAGGAAATTAATTATTCACACTCTTTTCACCAACGTATGTGGGAGTTTCAATATAAGAGAAATTTATAAGTATATTAGTATTATGCCGGTTCGTTACACGATAATTTTTTATTTTATTTTATCTAAAATAAAAATAATTAGCTTGAGTGTATTAAAATACTTAAATAAATATATATATATATATATATATATATATATATATGATTAGGTTCATGTGAGAACCAATTCCCTAGTTGGGAACTTTAGAAACCGCTATTTTACATTATATGTGATGCTAATTTAAATGATGCAAAATTAAGAAAAAAAGGGAAAGACCTATGGAACTAGTTCTCACATGAACCTAATCTTGTATATATATATATATATATATATTCAAATGATCTTATTAATTTTATTAAATATTAATTAGGGTATCCTTTCTAATTATGTTAATAAGATTTCTACATAATTAAAAAAAATAACTAAATCATCTCTAATATTAAATATTATTTATGAGATCAATTCAAATAAAAAGGTATTAAATCATAATAATAATTGATAGATAAAACCTTGATAGATAATAAAATAAATACTAAATTATGTTGTAATTTTTATATACTCTAATTAAAAAAGTGGTCAAATTACTTTTGAGAAAAAGTGACAAATTTAATATTATTGGACTCACAATTAAAACAAAAGCGTAAAATAAAATAACAAAAACCTCACAATAAAAACCAAAATAACATAAAAGTGATTAGATAGATAGATAGATAGATAGATGGATTTAAATGATCTTTTTATTTTTTAATATTAATTAGGGTATTTATCCTAATTTTATTAAGTAAGTTCCTATATAATTAAAAATAGAAAAATAGTTCTACATGACTTTTTTTTCTATCTTACATATTTTTTTTTCTAATTATTAGATAGATAGATATATTTAAATGATCTTGTTATTTTCAATATTAATTAGAGTATTTATCCTAATTCTATTACGTAAATTCTTATATAATTAAAAAAAAGAAAAATAATCCTACGTGATTATTTTTTATAAACGCATACTTAATAGAATAAACTCAAATTTGAACTTCAATCAAAATTAAATGTGACATAAGTACTTTCAAAATTACCGCGTTTAGCAAAATTTGCTTTCAAAGACGGTCTTTCCCTTTTTTTCTTTTTAATTTGGAATTAGTTGATATTTTTCGAAATCTATTGTAATTGACGTCATAGTTTTCACTCCACTTAGTGTTGGGTTTGCACTTATATTGTTTTATGTGGTTTCATAGATAATAACAAAATTCATTAATTTATGAAAAGGTGTTGAAATAATATTTTATAAACAACATGTTGATGTCCAATAAAAAATAATATCATATTATATTGTATTGTGCATTTCTGTATAATTTAATTAAATAAATTGATCAAATTATTTTGAGAAAAAATGACAAATTTGATATTATTGGACTTAGAATGAGAAAAATAACGAAAAAAAGTAAAAAGAAAACTCATAATAAAAATCAAAATAACATATAAGTGATTATATAAATATAATATATATATATGTGTGTGTGTGTATATATAATATTACTTTTTTATTATCTTTTAATGTTAATTAGAGTATCTATCCTAATTATGTTAAGAAGATTCCTACATAATTAAAAGAGGAAACTATTCCTGGTTGGTTTTTTAATTTAAAAAGGAAACCAAATCATCATTAATATTAATTAATGTATATATCATAATTATGTTAATAAAATCCCTACATAACTAAAAAAGGAAAATAATTCTACGTGACATTTTTTCCCTTTCCTACTCATATTTTTCTCTCTCTGGACTGACAATCTAATTAAGGTATTTACTTCTCTAATTATATTAAGAAAATTACTAAGTAAAGTAATTATTAATCATACGTGGCACTTACGTGGCATTCTACTCCTATTTTCTCTCTCCATACCTCTCTTTTAATATATATATAGATGGCTTCTCATTTATATGCAAAGATAATAAACAAAAAAAGAAGATACACAAAACATATAGAAGATCAATCTATTCTTGGCAAATATTTTTTTTAGTTGTATGTCTTTCTTGGGCTCAAAATAAATTAGAACACTAGATTTGTTTCCTAAATTGTGTTTAGGACTTGTCTACTTGTTTATACAAGTATAGGACTCTTGTCTATTTAACACAAGGAGAAGACAAGGACTTAAAAAAAAAGCCTTAAAGTTTGACTTTCACACGCTTGAACGAGGCAAGGGAAAAGAACGCAGCAAGCAAGAATGAGAAGAACACGAGCAAGTAAAATACTTGAGGCAACAATCCAAATCAAGGAGATTTTCAAAGTTGCGTAACCAACGGAGAAGATCATCACAAGTTTCGCCACAAGACTTGAAACCACGATCTTAATCATGGAGATCTTTGAAGTTGCGTAACCAACGAAGAAGATCATCACAAGCTTGGATCCAAATATTTTAGCATCAAGTGTTGATACTAGTGTTTTTCATATATTACTTTATATTTTTGTGTTGATCTTGAACAAAGAAAAGTAATATAGTTTTCGGGTTTGTATACCCAAGTTAGTAAGTATATTTACTTACGAACGAAATTTAAATTATTGTGTTAAAATTATATTTATTATTCCGCTGCTTTTATTTATATAAATTATTTGATGTTAATTCGGGTGTTTTAACACCAGTCTTAATATCTATTCTTATTACTCTGAAACTATTTGATGTTAGTTCTGGTGTTGTAACACTGAACTTAACATCGTTTTACTAATACTTATTTACAATATGCATAGACTACGATTTTACAATTGGCATCTAGAGCAGGTTACTTGATGTAATAAAGTACTGATCCTTATTTCATAGGTGTTATGGATGCAGTAGTTGAACTTGACAGGTACAAGAAGCTAAGCATCGAGTATGGAGAATTATTTGCCAGTTGGGGAAATCAAATACTCAAGTCTAAGGCTCTTATGATCAAGGTTGACCAACTAACTCTCGAAAAGAATGATCAACAAAATACTATTATCCGACTGGAGTCAACAATCACGAGGAAAGATGCTGAGCTAGAACGAGTGAAGTCTGATCTGAAGAAGGCCCAAGAAACCTTCACAAACCTCAACAAGAGAAAGACCAAGCTAGATGAAATTCTGGAATTGAGTATCCCGGATTGTTCAAAACACGGGGTTGGTTACAAGCCTGTTCACAAGTCAGAATCAAGTCAAAAGGCGGAGTCGACCAAACACCACAAAAGGAGAAGAAGACAATATGTGTTTCATCACTGTGATGAAAGAGGTCACGTTCGACCATACTACTTAAAGCTTACTAGGAAACAAAATCAAAGGTCGATGTTGTCTGCTGAGTTACATGACGGTTTCTATGTTACTAACACCAAAACTGACACCAAACTCAAAAAAATCTGGGTAAAAAAGAATGAGATCAAGTGCAATATGATCTATTCCTCTCTGAAGTCTCACATTCCTGGAGCCTGGTACTTCGATAGTGGATACTCTAAACATATGACCGGCTTTGAAGATCTTCTCTCGAATATTGTCAAATTTCATGGAGGAGAGGTGAAGTATGGTGGAGGTGAAAATGGCCAAATCATTGCCCAAGGAACCCTTCATGTTCCTGGTATTGTAAAGCTGGAGAATGTATTGTTGGTCGAAGGACTAACTGCAAACTTGATAAGCATAAGCCAACTCTGTGATGGTGGGTTTAGTGTCAAGTTCAACCGTGAAAAGTGCGAAGTTTATGATAAGGATGATGCATGTATCCTCACTGGTCAGAGAACTTCAGATAATTACTACCAAGTCAACGATGATGTATTTTGCAAGCTATCTCAACTGAGTGGTGCCGAGGTGTGGCATCATAAGCTCGATCATGTTAATTACAAGATGTTGGAAAGATTGGATAAGAAGAAAGCTATGAATGGACTCCCTAAACTCTACACTAAAATCATCCCAGTGTGCGAGGCATGCCTAAAGGGGAAGCAGGTTAGGGTGTCACATCCGAATGTGAAAAGTTTCACTATATCAAATTGTTTCGAGCTTCTTCATATGGACCTTTTGGGACCCCTTGAAGTAGAAAGCCTTGGTGGTAAAAGGTATGTACTTGTGATTGTAGATGACTTTTCTCGCTTTACATGGGTAGAATTTTTAAAAGAAAAGTCTGAGGCTTTCGATGCATTTAAAAAACTTGCGAAAAAGTTACGTGTTCGTTTTTTTGTGAGTATTGGTAGGATTAAAAAACGTGCGAAAAAGTTACATGTTCGTTTTTGTGTGAGTATTAGTAGGATTGGGTCTGATCATGGGAAAGAGTTTGAGAATGCATCTTTTCCAAACTATTGTTCCAAAGTTGGTATAAGTCATGAATTTTCTCCACCCATCACCCTCCAACAAAATGGCATAGTCGAACGTAAAAATAGATCTCTTGCAGAGATAACTAGGACCATGCTCATTTCAAATGGCATTGCAAAATGTTTTTGGATTGAAGCAATGAACACTTCATGCCATATAATAAATAGGGTGTATTTTAGACCGGGGTCTTGTGTTACTCCCTATGAATTGTTGATGGGAAAAAAGCCAAACTTGAGTTATTTTCATATTTTTGGATGCATTTTCTATATGTTAAATGATAGGAATCATCTTGCAATACTTGACTCAAAAAGTGATAAATGCATTTTCATGGGATATTTTCGAAACAGTCATGCATATAGATTATTTAATCTTAGGACGCGTTGCATGATTGAGTCAGTTAATGTGAAGTTTGATGACATGGTTAGTGGTGTTAAACCTGCTGAGGATAATGATCTTGTTTATGATCATAATCCTCAAGAAAATATTACGGTTGGTATAGATGAAGTTGCAAGTACAGAATTTGAAGACGCAGGTGGTGACGGTACTAATGACATGACACCAGAAGTAACACCAACTCAGACTGCTCCAGAATCTGACTCAAATTCAGATGAGGAAGATCCAGCTGATCCAATTGACTTACATTAGAGGGATATACCCTCAAGAATTCAGAAGAACCATCCTACGAGCCAGATCATTGGAAATCTCGATGAAATAAGTACAAGAAAGCGACAAATAAACTTCAAAGAGATGGTAAGGTTTGTTTGCTTGTCTACTAACTGTTCTAAAATTCGAGAATCTTTATTTCTTTCCAAAACAGAGCCAAAACGTATAGAGGATGCTCTTAAGGATAAATTCTGGATAAAGGTCATGCAAGAGGAGTTGGATCAATATAGGAAGAACGATGTTTAGGACCTGGTTCCTCGTCTTGAGAATTCACATGTCACGGGTATCAAGTGGATTTTCAAGAATAAGACGGATGAGGCTGGAAATATTGTGAGAAACAAGGCACTATTGGTTGCACAAGGATACACGCAAATTGAAGGTATTGATTTTGATGAGACGTTTGCTCTGGTTGCTCGCATTGAATCGGTAAAACTCTTACTTTTTGTAGCTTGTCATATGAAAATATCTCTACATCAAATGGACATAAAGAGTGTTTTTCTTAATGGAGTTTTAAGTGAAGATGTTTTTGTTGAGCAACCTAAAGGGTTTGTTGATCCTCACAAACCAGATTTTGTTTTAAATTTTAAAAAGACTTTATATGGTTTAAAACAAGCTCCTAGAGCTTGGTAAGAAAAGTTGACTCAACACTTGTTGTTCTTAAATTTTAGATGAGGAGAAGTTGACAAAACCTTATTTCTCCTTAGATCAAATAAGCACATCTTAATTGTCCAAATTTATATAGATGCTATAATTTTTGGATCTACTAACGAGCAGATGGTGAGTGAGTTTATTACACGAATGTCAGATACATTCGAGATGGCATGGAATGTAATCTCTATAGCTTTCTTGGTTTGCAATTAAATAGTTGGATGACGGTATTTTTCTTTCTCAGTGCAAATATGCTAAAAACCCTGTTAAGAAATTTGGGTTAGAGAATGATAGTCATAAGAAAACACCGCTAGGGAAAACCATGAAACTGTCTAGAGATGATGTTGGTAATAATGTTCATAACACCATGTATAGGAGCATGATAGTAAATCTTTTGTATTTGACAGCTAGTAGGCCTGACATTATGTACAGTGTTTGTCTATGTGCTAGATATCAGTCAAACCCTAAAGAGTCACACTTAAAAGCTGTTAAACGGATCATTAGGTATGTAGCTGGTACAACTGAATTGAGTGTTTGGTATAGTAAGGATACGAGTACTGAACTTGTAAGGTATACGGACTCGGATTGGGCTGGGGATGTTGTGGATAGGAAGATACTACTGGGGGTTGCTTTTTCTTGGGTAATAATCTAATCTCATGGTACAGTAAAAGCAAATTTGCATCTCTCTTTTTACAGCTGAAGCCAAGTATATTGCAGTTGGAAGTGCTTGTACACAGTTGCCATGGATGAACCAAATGATAGAGGACTACGGTCTACATAATAGAACTCTGACCGTGCTTTGTGATAATTCTAGTGCCATTGATATCTCGAAAAACCCAGTCCAGCACTCACGAATCAAACACATGACATAAGGTACCACTTTATTCGTGACTTGGTTGAGAGGAAGATAGTAAGTCTTGAGCATATAGGGACAGACAATCAGCTTGCTGACATCTTCACAAAGGCATTAGATTTAGAGAACTTCTCTCGTTTGAGAAGGGATCTCGGAATGTGCATTGTTTAAGTCGATGTTAGTTTTGATGTCATGACACCTAAACTGTCATCAGTCGTGACATCTTTAAAATTTGCATACACTTTTTATTTAGTTTCTCATAAATATCCTAAATGCATTGGGTCTGATTAAAGTGCAGAAAAATCATGTGTTGTAATAAAAGGTGGTGACAAAAAGACTAACCTCTTCAAGTAGGTGATTGTGGAACTTTCCATTAGAAACTGGTTTTCTCCTAAGTCTAAAAACAAAGGGTGTGAAAAGCAATTGCTGAGATAATTTCTCTTCAAATATATAAAAAGATGAAGAAAATCTGGATTTAAAAGATCTGATCTTTAAATTTCACCCTCTTGAGTGATTTTGACGTAGTCATTAACTTGGGTTAAGGGTTCTATTTTCATTGACTTCACTGAAGAAATATTTATTATAATGTCATCACATAAAAAGCAACACTTATCATGTCACCTAAATAAATTACTGAATATTTTTTTCTTAGGTCATGATTTTTAGGCATCAAGTAGGACATTCATACTTTGAGAAGATGCTTTTTTGCTGTGTGTTATGTTGCTTGTGCTCGTGTCTTTCCTAAATTCTCTTAATCTTGTTTTGAGTCTTGCTAACTAAGTGTTTTAGTGGTGTTAAAATCTTGATTGGACAGGTAATAACGAGGTTTATTTGGTGAGTAAAAAATTACTTTGCAAAGAATTTACTCAACTATGGTGATGGTTCATAAAAATCTAGCTCTATTTTGGTTTTCTAAGTAGTTGAGATTTATGATCTTTATTTTCAAAAGGGAGATAGTGGTTTAGTTAAGCTTTGAGATCGTGTGCCTTATTTGAGAAGGAGTGTGCGTGTTTTTAAGGAAAGAGAAACCTTGGCTCTTAAAAGAAGTAGTGGTAATAGTGGGGGTGTTAAATACCGACTTTACCTTTTTCACCCTCTTCCTTTTTGTACTGCATACGAGTTCTCAAAATTGGCAAAGTTAGGGTTATTACATTTCTTTCTTCTAATTTTACTGCCTAAGACACTCAATTTTGTGTTTGTGGTTGCTTCAAATTCTCTTGAAGAATGTCGATTTCACCATCACCTAGCAAAGCTCCGGAGGTCCCAGCCAAAAACAAAATATGCATCTGGCGTATAAGAAAAATTCACTCAAAGGTGATTCAAGTACCTCTGATCCCCCGTTCTAAGTCCTTAACTTTTTCCCAGGTGAAGATGAAGGCTCTTCCCGTCCAATGGTGGCCGACCCTCCCATGACTCCGTCAAACATGACTCAGCCGAAGACCAAGTAGGACTTCTCCTCCGATTCTGATGATGACAGCACACTTGCTGCCATGTTGTATGCCTTGAAGACTAAAAATCTACTAGAAAGTTGGTGATGGTTCTGGTGTTTCGTCACCAATCCTGACATCGCCTACTACTGCTCCAATTTCACCTCCAAGTTCCAACTGTGATGATGCGTTTTCCCTCTCTAATCCAAGAAGAAGAAGTCCAAAGCTGCCCAAGGTATTGATTCTAGTGTTGTGTCACCAAACCTGACATCACCTGCAACTGATCCAGTTGCCTCTTCCAGCTCCGATTCTGATACTGTTCCATCTGCAAGTGCACTATCCCTTCAGCTGCTTCTGATCATTCTGATACCTCTGATGAAGTTGCGTTTCAAGATGTCGAGATTGAAGACATGGTTCAAGTGTCCACGAAGTTTTTGACTACCGAAGCTGAAGAGCTATTTTCAGAATATCATCTCCGAGGGACGATTGATAAGCGTCAAGTGTCGATAGATGTTTTCAAAAAGCAGAATTTAATTGCCTTCTTTGAAAGTAAATGTATGTATTCTACCATTTCTACTGCCATGCCATTTGTTCGTGATGTGGTATTGGAGTTCTATGCGAACATGCTCCTTCCATTATTGATCCTAAGTCAATTACTTTTGGTAAATTTTATGTGTATGGAAGGATTTATTCATTTACTCCTGATTTAATAAATGAGGTGTTTGGGACTGAGAATTGTCATGGGGACTCTATTATTGATAATATGAATGAAGTCCTCGAATTTTTATATCAGAACATGCGTAAGGAATGACATGAGTAGTTGTTTGCCTACTCGAGAATCAAGGTTTTCAGCTTAATGAGGATGATGCGTATACTGGTGAGCCTGAGTGGTTTTCATTGCGTTGTCAACATACTGCTGGAGTTCGTGTTGTGGATCTCCCATGGCAGCTGCCAACCAGAGCTTCATGTACTTCTGGTGTTAGTTCTGGTGATGTTAACATCAGTTTTAACATCGTTCAGTTTTCTGCTCCACTAGTGCAGGCTCATGTTGCACATCTCTAGGCGCTTCGGGACTCGTTCGTTGAGGCTCTTTTGATTTCAGAATAAAAGGGGGGAGAAGATGTAGAAGACGTGGCTGAGGATGAAAATGAATCAATGGACAGTGATGAGGATGTGGTTTGTTTGGCCAATGGGCAAGAGAAAGGCTAGAGAAGATGGGTCATCTCCTCGCCGTTCGATGAGGACTCGTAATTCTAGTTCGAGCCATTGATTAATTTGTGGTATTTCTTAATGAGTATTTATTTAGGGGGAGTTTTAGTTTAGGGGGAGCTTTTAGTCCTTTGAACTTTTATTGCGCGTCTAGGTTATTTTTTCAGAAAGGCAAAAGGGGGAGATTGTTGATAATTTTATTCTTGACAATATTTCCTTTTTTAGTTATTTAACTTTCTTGGGCTCAAAATAAATTAGGACACTAGATTTGTTTCGTAGATTGTGTTTAGGACTTTATTTAGTTTCCTAAATTGTGCTTAGGACTTGTTTACTTGTTTACCAAGTATATGACTCTTGTCTATTTAAGACAAGACTCTAAAAAGAACACCCTTGAACATCGACTTTCACACGAGGCTCAAAATAAATTAGGACACTAGATTTGTTTCGTAGATTGTGTTTAGGTCTTTATTTAGTTTCCTAAATTGTGCTTAGAACTTTTTTACTTGTTTACCAAGTATAGGACTCTTGTCTATTTAAGACAAGACTTTAAAAAGAACACCCTTGAACATCGACTTTCACACGCTTGAACGACGCAAGCGAAAAGAAAGCAGCAAACAAGAATGAGAAGAACACGAACAAGTAAAAGACTTGAGGCAAGGATCCAAATCAAGGAGATCTTCCAAGTCGCGTAATCAACGAAGAAGAACATCACAAGCTTCGCCACAAGACTTGAAGCCACGATCTTAATCACGGAGATCTTTGAAGTTGCGTAACCAACGAAGAAGATCATCACAAGCTTGGCTCCAAGTATTTTAGTATCAAGTGTTGATACTAATGTTTTTCATATATTACTTTATATTTTTGTGTTGATCTTGAACAAAGAAAAGTAATATAGTTTTCGGGTTGTATACCCAAGTTCGTAAGTATTTTTACTTACAAACAAATTTAAATTGTTGTGTTCAAATGATATATTATTCCCCTGCTTTTATTTACATAACTTGTCTGATGTTAATTTGGGTGTTTTAACACCAGTCTTAACATCTGTTCTTATTTCGTTGTTTACAACTCTGAAACTGTTTGATGTTAGTTCTGGTGTTGTAAAACTGAACTTAACATTGTTTTACTAATACTTATTTACAATATCCATAGACCTACGAATTTACAGATGTGATAATCTTTATCTGTAACACGTACCCTCAAACAAACGGGTAGGAGAAGCACGTGAATCTTGTCAAGTTATGTTGACTATTGAGAAGCGGGAAGAAACATGAGGATTGGCGAGAACATCGACAACTTGATCCCGTGATGAAGGAAAGTGAACCTAAAAGACTTTTTGAGCGACTTTCTCATGACGAAGTAATATTCAAGCTCAATGTGTTTAGTGTTAGGATGAAAGAAGATATTAGAAGCAAAGTGGGTAGATACAATATTATTGAGCCAAATCAGTGGAAACAGGGAGAGAGATAAGCCAAAGTGATTTGCATATATTTGTATCCGCTTTCATGTATTTTTATGTCTCATTTATGTTTTAAATATGTATTTATCATGATATGAGTGGTTTTTGTTTATTTTATTTTTAATTCGTTTCATAGATTTATTTATTTTTATATGTTTCTTGTATTTTTGGAAATTTTATTTTATTTTGATCAAAGTTGGTCAAAGGCGGGACCACTCAAGTGATCAATGAGCCAACGTTATCATTGACATACCTTGATGTAATGCACCTGATACAACAACAAGTCGTTATCTGTGGCCTATGAAAGCAGCCCACATAACCTCTATGTGGCTGAGCCTTAGGCACTAGGTTCGACATCCAATAGTAGCCTTGGCCGACAATGCCCAGCCATCGTAACCTTTGCTCGTAGCTTCCACAGTCTCTCAGCAGTTCCCACATGCCATCGCACAAGCCTGCATGCAGCTGTTGGATGCCTTTAAAGCTATCGTACCTCAGAGCTACATGTTAGAGTAAAGTGCCCGATGTTTCAATTAGATTGGATTTCATTCTACTTGTATAATGATTTTATTGGAATTATATTAATAAAGGCAACTTTCTTTATCTTATGTTATCGCTTTTATTATAATTGCACGTAAGATAAAGTCCTTAGACCAATTTAAACTATGGGATATGGTTGCGCATACGATGGTAATCATGGAACATGTCTCTAAAGCTTCGGTCTTAAACTTGTTCCAAGTCAATGGGCTTTTCGAGATAGGACATTGAATTGCCCGGTAAGCCTTGCGCATATGATGCATGCTTGTAAGACAAGGATGTTGCATTCTATTAACATCAGCGTTGTGACGCGAGTGCATATATGTGGGTGCTTGTTGGAGAACAAGTTCATTGAACATGAACCAATGGAAATTCTTAACAGAATGACTTGTTTGTCGAATAAGAATTTCCATATTATAATAATACATGATTAATCCTTTGACTCGAGGTACGATGGTAACCTTGTGCACATCATGCAATATTTAGATTTATCTTTTGATTGCTTGACAATCGTAAAGGGGTATTTTGGGTATTGTATCGATGTGCATGGAGGTTTGTCTGTAGCCAATGATTTGTACATATTTGTATGTGATTTTCATGTGTTTTTGCATTGTATGTTGTGTGCTTTTAGGGTGTTTAGGTTTTTCTTTTTATCGTTTTTCTTCCTTTTGATATTTTTAGTCTCGTTTGGTGTTTAATGTGTTTTTACTTTATTTTATATGAAATAATCTAATTTTTCTTTATTTTAGTGTTATAGCTCGAGACGACGAAGATTGGACGAGCAATGTACTGTGCTGACACTGCGTACCAGTCTGACACTGAATTACCCAGTGTCCGAGTCCTGCCGACACTAGCTGTCGATGCCCACAGCCTGGCTTGCGTCAACTGATGCACCGTCAACGCACCATCGACGCAAATGTTCTGCTGCGTCGATCCTAGCTCTATTGATCGACGCACTGCCTGGTCGAAGCGTGCAGCCTGGCCCGCGACGACCGACGCACCATCGACGCAAATGTTCTGTTGCGTCGATCCTAGCTCCGTCGATCGACGCACTGCCTGGTCGACGCGTGCAGCCTAGCTCGCGTCGATCGATGCACCATCGACGCTCCGGCAGTTTGAGCGGTTATTTTTTAAATTCTATAAAAAGCCGGTGGTTTCTTCATTTTGAGAGTGCTGGGACGAGGGGGAAAGGTCAGAATAATACAAAAGACCCTCGGTTCATGCCACCATTTCAATTCACGCAAAATTAGAGTTAGATTGTTTGTAGTTTTGTCGTTTCTATGTCGTCAATCGTTCAAGGCCGATTCTCATTGCTGAAGATCGTTAGATGGCTGCTGCTTTCTTAGATAATAAGTTTTCTGAACTTGGCTTATTTGTTATGATAGTATAGCTTTGGATTTCGTTGTACTTTGATGTTGAACTTTAATAGCATAATTTAGTATAATCCTTTTACATGTTTTCTCGTTGTTAATTTATGTTTATATTTCATGCTTGTATTGAAGTCTTCATGTTCATGATTTGGTTTCATGCTTGGGCTGAAATTATGTTGTTGATCATGATGATGCTTGTTGTCTAAGTTTATCGGTCTAGTGTGCTTAGGGTCGTTTAGAATCATCGGGATTGACAACCCCGATCGTGGAGACGATTCCGGCACACTAGACCCTCGCTTTTATAGATCGTTTTTAAAAGCTTTCAATTTCATTGCTCGTAGATGTTAGAAAACCTCAAACCAAATTGGACCGAGTGTTTAGTTTAGTTTAGTATTTATTTTTGTTTTTATGTACGTAAAATCGAACACCAAAATAGTTTCCGATTAGTCCTCCTTGTGATTCGACTCGAATCAGCTTATTGCCTACAATAGCTCCGTTCTCTTGTGGATGAGCTTTTCATTTTTAAACGCAAAAAAGTTCGATTCAAAATTTGGCGCCGTTGCCGGGGAAGGCTAAAGGCTACGATTTTTGGTGTTTGCTTTTATTTGTGTGTTTGTGTTAGTATTTGTTGTTGAATTTCGTTTTGTTTATTTTTATACTTTTTGGTACGTTTAATCTCGATTTTTGAGTTTTGTGCTTTGTAGCCACATTTTTGAAGACTCGAGATTAATTTGATTGAAGATGGAGAATTATCGAGTTAGTTTGCCATATGATGACCCTTACGCTCCAACCCTCGATTGTCAAGTCCCTCCATCGTATTATGACCCGTATGCTCCGAGCGGTCAAGGATGGGCCCATGCTTTTGACTATCCCGGCCCATGTCCTTCATATTGCTGTAATCCGAGCATGGATTCTTATGCACCGTCTCGTGGGTATTATGATCCGGGTCTTGACGATTCTTATGATCAATTTGCCCCGCCTTATCCGAACGCGAACTCATATGCTCCTACGTTTCAAGATTTCTATTCTTCGAGCTACGACATTTACACTCCACCCACATCCAATGCGTATATTTCGAGCGGCGATCATTCCATCACTGTTTCTCAAGATCTTTTAGCCGAGATTGTGGAAGCGACTCGACGTATAGATGAATGCATAAAACGTATGGATGAACGCATAGAACGCCTCGATATTAAATTAGAGCAATTTGATAACAAGGTGTACGAGCTAGACCAACCTTGTCATGAGGAGTAGCCCGTCTTTGATACGAAGAATTCCACCTTTGTTGATGGCAATTCAAGCTTTGATGATATTTTGAACGAGGTATGCGAAGATGTGAAATTTGTGGGTGAGAAGAAGGAGGTGGAAGTCGGCATTATCTCTCCCTTGCTTTTTGAGGATGTTATACAAGACTGTGTGGGAGAGTTGCATTCGGGTGAATTTATTGAACCTCATGTCGTGCCGCCTGACACTTTGTACGAACATGAGAAGGAGGTGTTTGAAGAGAAAGTTGAGAAGGATCCCGTTTGCATCTCGGGACATGATCTTTGTGCCCGCCTTGGTGATTATCATCGCCAATTCTTGCTCTTAGAGAATACCAAGGCGTGGCACGATCGTCATTTGGTTTTAGACCAGGGATGACATCGAATGGACGCCGTCAAGCTAAAGACGTAAATCAAGCGCTTCTTGGGAGGCAACCCAAGCCTTTTTAATCTTATTTATTTTTGTGTGTTTTCGTTCTTTTTGTTTTCATTTCAGGTTCCCCTCGACTTTGAAGCCCGCTGGATGGTCTTGGATGCTCGACTCATTATCACAAGCACGATTTCAGGGACGTATCTCTCTTTCTCTTCCTTTTACCATACCTTGCTTATTATGTCATTTTATACAATGTGGACATTGTATGGTTTAAGTGTAGGCAGGTTTTTGTCCTTGGTTTGGCTAGTAATTTTTGTATGCTTGCTTGTGGTTGATTTGAGTTGTGTGTATTGTTATTGATTGGAACCTTGACGAAGTGACATGGTTAGATGCTTTGGTTAGGATATTTAGATTTCCATTCGATCAATAGTGTAATTGTGGGGAATGAAGTGTAAATAATCTATGAAGTGTCTTGTCCCTTGTTCTATTCTTGTTTCATTCTTAAGAGTCGAATACTCTCTACTAGCCCCATTTTCCAATACCCTCTATAGGATTTTATGTAATTTTTGTTTTTATTTTGGAGACGTTAAAACTCCACGTGCAAAGTTGAAAAGTATTATCAGTTGCACTTAGTATTATCGTTTAGTACCTTATCTCTTTAGGTACTCAAAAAAAATATTATTAAAAAAAAAGAAAAAGAAAAAAAAAAGAAAAAAGAAAAAAAAAGAAAAGAAAAAGAAAGAATAAGTACAAGAAGAGAAAACCTTGTACAAGTTGAGTTCTTATTTTTATTTTTATTTCTTAGATTGTTTTGTTAAAGAGGTGTATAGATGACTGGGCTAGTCGGGTGACGATTTGTTGGTTTGAGCAGCGATAGACTTTGGCCGAGATATGGATGGGTGACGTACATGGAGGTCAACTCGTTACTTTTAGGTGTTCGGAAGCTAGTCTAAATCTCTTATCTCAACGTTATCGTGTCGTCCTTTTAGTCGAGTTTTTAGTCAATCTAATGCATTAACTTCTTGAATCATATGGATGCATTAGTAATTAAGTCATCGGGTAATTAGCTTTTCCTTGTCTACGTCTAGAATAGATTTTGCTTGAGGACAAGCAAAAAGCTAAGTGTGGGGGAATTGATTTGTATATATTTGTATGTGATTTTCATGTGTTTTTGCATTGTATGTTGTGTGCTTTTAGGGTGTTTAGGTTTTTCTTTTTATCGTTTTTCTTCCTTTTGATGTTTTTCATCTCGTTTGGTGTTTAATGTGTTTTTACTTTATTTTATATGAAATAATCTAATTTTGCTTTATTTTAGTGTTATAGCTCGAGACGACGAAGATTGGACGACCAATGTACTGTGCTGACACTGGGTACCAGTCTGACACTAGGTTACCCAGTGTTCGAGTCCTGCCGACACTAGCTGCCGATGCCCGTAGCCTGGCTCACGTCGATTGACGCACCGTCGACGCAAATGTTCTGTTGCGTCGATCCTAGCTCTGTCGATCGACGCACTGCCTGGTCGACGCGTGCAGCCTGGCCCGCGTCGACCGACGCACCATTGACGCAAATGTTCTGTTGCGTCGATCTTAGCTCCGTCGATCAACGCACTGCCTGGTCGACACATGCAGCCTGGCTCGTGTCGATCTACGCACCGTCGATGCTCCGGCAGTTTGAGCGGTTATTTTCAAAATTCTATAAAAAGTCGGTGGCTTCTTCATTTTGAGAGTGCTGGGATGAGAGGGAAAGGTCAGCATAATACATAAGACCCTCGGTTTATGCCAACATTTCAATTCACGCAAAATTAGAGTTAGATAGTTTGTAGTTTCGTCGTTTCTATGTCATCCGTCGTTCAAGGCCAATTCTCATCGTTGAAGATCGTTAGATGGCTGCTGCCTTCTTAGATAATAAGTTTTCTAAACTTGGCTTATTTGTTATGATAGTATAGCTTTGGATTTCATTGTACTTTGATGTTGAACTTTAATTGCATAATTTAGTATAATCCTTTTACATGTTTTTTCGTTGTTAATTTATCATTATATTTCATGCTTGTATTGAAGTCTTCATGTCCATGCTTTGGTTTCATGCTTGGGCTGAAATTATGTTGTTGATCATGATGATGCTTGTTAGCTAAGTTTATCGGTCTAGTGTGCTTAGGGTCGTTTAGAGTCATCGGGATTGACAACCCCGATCGTGGAGACGATTCCGGCACACTAGACCCTCGCTTTTATAAATCGTTTTTAAAAGCTTTCAATTTCATTGCTCGTATATGTTAGAAAACCTCAAACCAAATTGGACCGAGTGTTTAGTTTAGTTTAGTTTTTATTTTTGTTTTTATGTACGTAAAATCGAACACCGAAATAGTTTCCGATTAGTTTTCCTTGTGATTCGACTCGGGTCAGCTTATCGCCTACAATAGCTCCGTTCTCTTGCGGACGAGCTTTTCATTTTTAAACGCGAAAAAGTTCGATTCAGCCAACATAGAATTCGACACTTGTCTATGGACAAGGGAGTATCTTGTGAATTTTCATAGTTTGTGATTCAAAGACCTTGGCCAGATCACGATGAATATTGATTCATAAATGAATTACTTAAACTTGAAATGAAATCACAGTTATTAAATCAATTGGGTTTCGATTTATAAATCCATGCCCAATATCTTGGATCTCTAGGGCGAGGAGTTTTGGTGTTAGCCACATAGCCGGGAATTGATTCCCTCTCAATTGTCGCTTGAAGATATCGAAAGCGGTGTATTAATTTATTTTTATAAGAATCAAGATATTTGTATACGATACATAATAATGAAAATGACGATCGTTAAAGTCGCTAACGAAGTTTACGGGGTTTAGTATATATATTTGTATTAATATTTTAAAAAATTTTAAATTCTGCTGCGTAGGCCCCGTATGATTATAGTGAACCCAACAGTGGTATCAGAGCCACGGTTTGTATTTTCATTATTGAATTTTGATTCTATTTATGTTTATGAGATAAACATATTTTAATTGTTAAAAAAAATTATTTTGTGTGTGGTAAAATTAGTTTTATGTGATTTAATATTGAGATGTATTAATTTCATTTTTGAAATATGAAAGAAAGAAAGAATTGAAGGCCGCAAATTTTTATTTTTTTAAACCTTTTCAGAAAGAAAGGTGCAGTCGTTTTTTCAAAAAAAAAAAAAGACACCTCTTTCAAACAAAAGTGCTGCAGAATCTTTTTCTTTAAAGAGGCGGCATATTTTATTTTCTTTCTTCGAAAAGGGATAAGGAGGGTGCTAGGGATGGCAATTTAGGCTCGCCTCGCCCTGGCCCGAGCCATTTTGGGTGCCCCGTACCATGCTCCGTGGGCGGGGCGGGGTGGGTCCGGGTACCACTTCCACCCCGCGCGTACCCGCCCTGCCCCGCCCCGCACAATATTTTTTATTTTTTTAAAATATTTTTATATGTTTTATATATATAATTTATATGATTATTTATGTTTTTATAAACTTAATATTATATTTAATATTTATACAGGAACTTAATATTATATTTAATATTTTTATATGTTTTATATATATAATTTATATGATTATTTATACCGGCCCGTGAGGTTGACGGGGCGGGTCCGGATCTCGTAGTACCCGACCTGACCCATTTCCATCCCTAGAGGGTGCAGACGTTGTCAACAAGTTTCTGCAATTGTTGCAGGAAGGCCTGACCACTGGTCAAGCTATAAATAAATAAATAAATAATCCTTTAATTATTCTATTTAAAATTAAAAGGTTTAATTTTAAAATTTATTATGTTAATATATATATATATATATATATATATATATATATATATATATATATTAAATTGTTTTATCCCAAAATTAAATCAACACACAAAATTGGTGAATTTATATGCTTTAAATTCATGTGATGAATYTTGGCATGATTTATTTAGGAATGATCATGAGCCTATGACCAATGTGATTTTATGTTTTTATCTTTCGGTTTTTGGAGCCTACGAGCCTCCTATTCTATTATTTGTAAAAGTTTTAAATTTTTGCATCGAGAGTAGAATAGGTGGTAAGGTTTTCTAATTTTAATTGGAGAACGTTCGATGCCAAAGGCCCACGGCAGTGTGGGTAATTTTACAAGATGTAATAGAATAGATGATTCAAGGCCCATGCTTGTATGTGTTATTATATATAAAAAAAATGTAATAGGCTGACCATGATCATCCCACCGTTTTGGCTCAAATGGGTCGCATAGGCTGGCCATGATCATCCCACCGCTTTTTGCAAATGATGCATGTTAGATTTATTTAATATTTTATGCTTGCGCTTCATGTGATGAATAATGCATTAAATAAAAACCCACCTAGTAATAACGGTTGATGGGATCTTGCAAAATAAACCCCAAATTTTTGAGATTTAAAAGAACTTAATTTTAATTAATTATATATCAAATAAAATGGACAAGTTATGTTGGACATATCGTTCCATGCCTTCCATCAAAGGTAGAAGACATGACGATGCTACTGCACTTTGTCACTGGCCACGAGTCATGGGGTGATCTTGTGTTGGAAAGCTGTGATCTCTACCAAGTATTGAGATGCTCGTGGGGTGGACTCGTCTTTATATTGGCCACGAGTCGTGGGACATCCTGATGCTCCATCTACACGAATGTTTGATGGGTTATGTTTGACACTTAGTACCATATGGGCTCATAATATTTGGGTGATTGAGAAATAGTGAGGCAAAATATACTTGAAGGTTGTATATTGATACAATCGACATGATTTTTTCATGGGCTCATATTATTGGGGTGTGGAACATTTATATTGGACTTCAAGCCCACTAAGAAAAATTGATTTTCTGAATTTTTATTATGGGGTTAATAAAGTTTGAATAAAATAGTGGGAGACATTTAATATTACAGACCTTATGTTAAATGAATATAATTTTCAATAACTCACTCATTTTCTGCTTCGTTTAATTTTGTAGATAACTCTACTAAAATAGCTAAAAATCCAATTGCATCCATACTTGATCAAAACAAACTAATTGGCCCAAACTTTGTCGATTGGCTGAAAAACCTTAAGATTGTCCTTAGCTCTGAGAAGAAGTCCTATGTACTAGACAAAGCGCCTCCTCCAGAGCCTCAGGATAAGACATCAGATGAGTATGCATAATATATTCGTCATTGTGATGACAATCTGCAAGCTCGATGCTATATGCTCGCATCGATATGAATGAGTTATTGAGGCAAAATGAGGGTTAGAAAATGCTTCTGAGATCCTTCTCCACCTACAAGAGTTGTATGGTGAGAGAAAAAGACAAGAGAGATATCCGATATCTAAGGAGCTTTTCAGGTGTCGTATGAGTGAGGGCTCTTCAGTCCAAGACCATGGGCTGAAGGTGATAGCTCTTATTGAAAGGCTTGAGTCCCTTGGAGTCATTATGGATAATGAGATATATGTGGACCTATTATTACAGTCTTTGTGTTGGTAGAGTTTTTCATGGTGTTGAAATAAATCAACGGGCTTATGGCTTGGTATTATCGGAATTTGATTCAATTGAAGGATTCAATGTTTTTCAAGCTTTGAAAAGAAAAAGAAAATGAAAATAAACAATTAACCTATCTAAAATATTCTAGAAATTAAAATAGCAAATTGGTCGGATGCCTCGGTCGGATGCCTTAATTGAAAATGTAAGCAAATTAAGGAAATAAGCAAAAACAAGCATTGTTTCACCAAGTATAAGCATGCATGCACAAGGTACAACTAATCTTGCATGTACATAAAAACCTGAAAAATGCAAATTAGCAAAAATTGAAAGCACAAATAGCAAGAGTAATAAAAATTAACGTCAAAGTTCGAAACTTTACGTGAAATAACAAGTATCAAGCAATAGATCTAGGACTTAATCTAAAACTATGCATGAAAATTAAATTGCAAATAGAGTATGGGAAAAACTTGAAATCAAGACGATCAAGAACTCGATCTATAGCCTAGATGTGTCACTCATCAAGATTCTATAGTCAATTCACAAGATCTAACATGAATTCAAGGTGCTAAGACAAAAAGTACAATATGAAGAACAAGCTTGGAAATGAAGAACAAAGCAAAAATTTAAAGGAAAGCTTACTTGAATTAAAAGAGAAGAGTTGAATTAAATTGCATCAAAGTAAAAAATCCAAGGGAGTACTTGAATCCTTCTTGAGCTTACAAACCCTAGGCAAAAAGCTTTAAAATTAAACTAAGAACAAGAGAGAGAAAATATTCCAAAACCTATGTAAGTTTGGGAAATTTGAGTGATAGATTCAAAAATGAATGGTGTCTCCTATTTATACTAGGTTTAATTGGGTTTACATGGGCCAAAATAGCTCTTAAGGCTTGAATAACCCGGGTTGACCAGGGTTTGACCGTATTCTTGCATGCTGGCGCGCAGCGTGGCAAGTATCTTGGCAAGTGCCGGCGTTGAGATAGGAGCCCTTGGCATTTGCTTGGCGAGTATTTTGACAAGCGCCGGGCGCTGATGGATGAGGATTTGGCGAGTATCTTTGCAAACTTCGGGCACGGCTTGAGCGAGGAGACTAGCCAGTGGTTTGGCGAGCGCCAGCGGGTACTTGGCACGGAACTTGGCTGGAGTCTTGGCGAGCGCTGGACGTTTGGCGGCACTGCGGGCGAGTATTTTGGCAAATGTCGGACGCTGGCGGCTACTTTGGCGAGTTGTGGCACGGGTTGGCAAGTATTCCAAAAGGTTTGGGCGTTTTTAAGCCTCTCTTAGCTTCAAGTTTGGCTTGGAGTTTGGCTTGTACTTTAACCTTCAATGCCCTTACCTATAAATCAGGAATTTTTGCACATAAAAACCCATGAATTTCACCAACTTTAAATCAATTAAAACCACTTAACCCATTTTCACATAAAATCAAAAGAAGAACACAAATACCCCAAAAAATAGAAAAACAACCTAGAAAACTTAGCTAAACTACTCAAGAGCCACTAAAAATAATATAAAGTCTTAATTAAAACAAAAGGAAAAACACAACAATTACATGCAAAACACTTTGCCTCCCTCATTTGACACATTTGTTGTCAACTTTAACATGCACAACATGGAGAATAGTCTCCCTGAGTTGTTGAACATGTTGAAGACGCCCGAATCCACCATAAAAAAGGATAAGCCGGTCATGCTTGTTGGATCCTCTTTCAAATTGAAGGCTGGAAAGCCAAAGAAAATGAAGTGGACTAGGAAGAGTTCCTCTAAGCCCAACAAGAAGACAAAGGACAATGGTAAGAAAAAGGTTAATTCTCAAGTTGATGAAAAGTGCTTTCAATGCGTAAAAATAGGGCACTGGAAGAGGAATTGCAAGGAACATCTTGCAAGCCTGAAAAACTCAGGTATATATTTTGTTGAAGTTAACATATCTGTTAATGATGCTTCTTGGGTATTGGATACCGGTTGTAGCTCACACATTTGCAATGATCTGCAGATAATGTCAAGAAGCAGGCAGTTGGACAGAAAGGAAACGGTCCTTAAAATGGGGAATGGAGCAAGAGTTGATGCATTAGCAATAGGGACTGTTTATTTATCTTTGGATAATGGTTTTAAATTGTGTTTGAATAATTATCTTTATATTTCAGATATTATCAGAAACATTATCTTTGTACCTGTTTTGGACAGAGAGGGTTTTAGACTTGTTATTAAGAATGGAAGTTGTTCCATTTTCAAAGACTCTACTTTTATATATTCCGGTTATTTGACGAATTCTTTATACACCATTTCCCTAAGTGAACCCATTCTCACAATTCAAAAAAATAAAAGGAAGTTAGAAAATCGAAGTTCTTTCACACTTTGGCATAGTAGATTAGGTCACATTTCCGAAAAAGGGATACACAAGTTAGGATAAAAACTCGACCTTAAGGGAGAGCAAAAGTTGGCAACATGTGAGTCATGACTTAAAGGAAATATGACTAAATCACCATTTGTTGGACAAGTGGAATAAGCCAAAGATCTATTGGATTTGATCCATACAGATGTATGTGGTCCGCTAAGTGTTAGTGCAAAAGGGAACTATCACTACTTCATAACCTTTACCGACGATTATTCTAGGTTTGGTTATGTATACCATATGAGGCATAAATCTGAGGCCTTTGAAAAGTTCAAGGAATTCAGATGTGAAGTAGAGAAACAAAGTGGTCGTAGTATTAAGACTCTTCGATCAGAATGAGGAGGTGAATACTTATCAACTGAGTTTCTTGATTATCTAAGAGAGAATGGTATTCTCTCACAATGGACTCCTCCCGGAACTCCACAATTGAATGGAGTTTCGGAGCGTAGAAATCGAACTTTATTTGATATGGTTCGATCAATGATGAGTTGCACTTCCTTACCTCTTTCATTCTGGGGCTATGCCTTAGAGACGGCGGCATACCTATTAAATAGGGTGCCAAGTAAAGCCGTACCCAATACAACCTATGAAATATGGTTTGGGAAGTCACCTTCCTACAAATACCTAAAAGCATGGGGGTGTGATGCTTACGTGAAGCGTCAAGTGGAGATAAGTTTATGTAAGTTTGTGGGGGTATCCAAGAGAGTCTATAGGATACTATTTCTACGACCCTTCGGAACAAAAGGTGTTTGTTTCGAGGAATGCTACTTTCCTTGAAGAAGAGTTTCTTTATGAAAGGGGTGGCGAAGTTGTAGAACTTGATGAAGTTCAAGAACCACAAAGTATCTCACAGGTTACCGCAAATAGCACACCAGCTGAGGCTGGACCATCTGTAGCACAACCTTTTTGAAAATCCATAAGGGTTTCAAGGGCTCCTGAGAGGATGAGCCTTTTGTTAGAGAACAAAGAAGAGGGACTCCTTTTGGATAGTGATCCAAGAAGCTATGAAGAGGCAATGTCTGAAATTGACTCGGAAAAATGGCAAGAAGCAATGCAGTCCGAAATGGACTCCATGTACTCCAACAAGGTATGGACCTTGGTGGACCCACCACATGGAATTGTTCCCATTGGCTGCAAATGGGTCTACAAGCGGAAGCTTGGAGTAGATGGAGAGGTAAGTACCTTTAAAGCATGTTTGGTGGAAACAGGTTATACTCAGAAGCAAGTTGTTGATTATGAGTAAACCTTTTCACCAGTAGTGATGCTGAAGTCCATTCGGATCCTGTTAGCCATAGCTGCGTATTATGACTACGAGATATGGCAAGCGGATGTGAAGACTGCCTTCCTTAATGGAAATATTAAGGAAGAGATATATATGAAGCAACCAGAGGGCTTCATATCCAGTGTGAGTGAGAAACAGGTTTGCAAACTCTAGAGATCCATTTATGGTCTCAAACAGGCTTCGAGGAGTTGGAACATCCAATTTGATGAAACAATCAAAATGTTTGATTTTCATAAGAATTCGTATGAACCATGTGTCTATAAGAAGGTTAGTGGGAGGGCAATTACTTTTGTTGTACTCTATGTTGATTACCATCTACTGATTAGCGCAGATTTGCCCTTATTTTTATTAGTATTTTAGTTCTTTTTTCTATTTGTTTTGGGTATAAGTTGGATGATTTAAGCCTAATTCCGTATTTTTATACTTCCAGCTTATTTTACCATGTTTTGATCATAAATGATGAGAATAGGTAATTATTCGTTGTTTCTCACCTTACAGCTAAGTAACAGGAAGAGTTCAGCGCGTAAATAGATGAAGTTCGATGTTCAAAAGTGGAGAACGAACTTTCCGGTGAACAAGTAGCAGAAAGATCGAGAAAACGAGACGTACTCTCAGTAGCGTCGGTCAATGTGAGCGTTGACGCTACGTCGACGCAGATCCTGCCCATGACGGTCGACACTCAGTCGACGCTAAGCCGACGTAACTCTCTGAAGCATCGATCCAAGGGTGCATCTGTCGATGCCCAAGTCGATGCAACTTGTTGTTGCATCGATCCATGACCGCGTCAGTCGACGCCCCCGCCCAATAAACGCAAGCGCACAGGCAGCATCGACGCTGATCTCCAGCATGCGTCGATTGATGCGAAGTCGACGTGGCTGCCCAAAAATGCGTTTTTAAGTTTTCTTGTGCGCCAAGACATGCTATATCTATAAATACCCTTCATATTTCGGATTTTAAGGAGGGAGACGACTACCTAAGGTTAAAAAGCACAGAAACAACGCATTCACACACTCCGTCACGAAGATAGAGATCGAGATTGAAGATTCAAGACCGTTACGTTTAAGATACACTTCAAATCAAGATCTCTGTTCCAACTCCGGATTCGCTGCAGATTTTTATCGCTTTTACTAGTTTCAATAAGTCCCCTAAACTCTTAATTGCATTCTTAGCTAATTCTTAGTTAATTCTAGAGTTAGATAATTAGTTTTTGACTTACTTTATGCTTAATACTTTGGATTCATCAAGTTATTTATGCGATCTACTTTATGCTTAATTTTCTGTCTTAAATTCTTATGATTCAATTGCTTCATGATAATTTCTTATATTCATGTTCTTAGATTTGTTACTAGAATCGATTAGGTTTAAACCACCACGTTGTTTTATTTCTAGTTTAATCATTTCTTAGTTCTTAGGTTTAAGTAGTTTAATTATTGTTCTTAGTTGGTAGTCTAGTTTAAGACAATTAGTTTAATTAGTTTTAAATTTAATATTGCTTTAGTTTTTAATGATTAAATCAAAATCTTCAAAAAAAAACCAATGTGTATGTATTTTATGTTGATTTGCGAATTGAGAATAACATCTAAGAGACCAAACAGTTGTCCTCGAGAGAATCGACTTGAGTCAAACTCACCACCCTACAAGTTCCTCGTACTCTTGCGAGCAAGCTTGCGTGTTTTAAATCAAATATCTTAAAAAGGGGTGCACAAAAGTTTGGATCAAAAATTTGGCGTCGTTGCCGGGGACAATGAGTAGGAATTAAGGATGTTTTTCATTTTATGTTCTATTTCGTTGTTATTTGTATAATTGCACTTGGTTTGGATTTTGGCCGCTTGGTACGTTGATTTGTTCTTGAGTTTATGCAAGGTAGACGATCACTTCAACGCGATCTAGATCCATTTATTGACAACATCCATCGTTCAAATCCACCAAGACCAAGGCCCCTTTTCATTCCCGAGAGCGTTTCATCTACAACTACTGATTTTGTTTGCGACGATATCCCTGAGGCAATTTTAGGAGCACAATCAATCCGAAACGGTGATTCCCCACCAAGATCACCACCATGTCACACTCGAAACGGGTATGGTAGTGAACCAATCTTTATGCAAGGATAACCACAACCCCGGCTAATTATCAGCAAAATGTGGAGAACATGAGGCAAGGCGAGGGGAGAAACGAAGGAGTTAACCAACAGCATAACGCCGAACTAAATCGCCAACTTAACAACCTAGTCGATCATCCACCCAACATGGCGAATATAAGACAAAATGAAGAAAGGAGAAACAATGCTAATCGTTAACACAACATCGAGAACTTGGCATTAAGGAATGACAATTTTCATCAGCATAACGAGTATGCTAACAATCATAGACGGGTAGATGATTGGTTGGCAAATCAAAATCATGGCTATAAACAAGAACATTTTGAGAGGAGATACGAGCGCGAAAATGATTATGAAAGAAACGCATATGACAACCGCTACGAAAGAGCTAATTACCAAATTAGAGAACCAAGGGGAGATAGAGCACCAAGACAATGCGATTTGGCGCATCCGAAGGTTGTACCTTTTAGGTCCGCTATTGTTCTTGGACCAACCGCAAGGGAAGTGGAGATTAAACCACATCAGCTTAATTTACTCACGACCTTCCACGGAGGATCCCATGAATACCCTTTGGCGTTTTTGAACTATTTTGTTGATGAAGTTGGCAGATTTGTGGTTCATGGCCTTAACCAAGAGGAGGTGCGAATGATTTATTTCCCGTATAGCATGAAGGACAAAGAAAAATCATGGCTACTATCCCTAGAGCCTGGTTCGTTGACCGACTGGGAGATGATAAGCGAGAAGTTTTTAAATTAATACTATTCAGCACAAATAATGGGACATCTTCGGAGGCAAATTGCTACCTTTGAGCAGTTGGAGGGAAAGTTATTTCATGAAACGTGGGAGCGTTATAAGACGCTTTTTCAAGCTTGCCCCCACCACAACTACTCTCTAGAGATGACTAACCAATATTTCTTTGATGGATTGTTGGACCATGGAAAAAGAGAAGTTGAGATAGCAGCAGGAGGAGATTTTGGAGATTTAATGGCCCCCGAGGCAAGACGAGTGTTGGAGAAGCAAAGCGAGAAATCTAGACAAACCAACTCCCGGCCTCGTAAATTAAAAGTTAATGAGATATCCATCCCCGATCCTGATTTAGATGACGGCAAATTAGTCAAGGCAAAGTGCGAGAAGATATTTGATGAGAAATCGGCATCCTGGAAGGCCGAGCGGGCGAGCAAGGCCTCTTCAAGGAAGGTTGTTGCGACGTGTCACCAATGCGGATCCCACGAGCATTTAGTAGACATGTGTCGAACAATATTGAGTAGCAAGAAGACGTTAACGCAATCTAGAATTATTCAAATCAAGGGCCCAGGAGGTTTACCTCGTAACGTGATAATCCTCTTTTCAAGTGGGGCCCTGGAAACCCAAATTATATGCCACCCAATCCGCAATACCCACCACCACATGCGCTAGCACCACTGCCACCACCTCAAAATAATTTCTAAATGCAATGGCAGGTGTCTACTACAATTCAAACTAATGATCAGTTGTTGGTTTGGCAGCAGAATCAAGTTGCCGAGACTATTAAAAATAGGGATGGCCTCGTGCAAGTTCGCAATGATATAACTGAAATGAAAAAGGTTATTCTTGATACTGTGGCCGGGCAAAGGAAACTAGAAACAACAATAGGACAAATATCGACCCACCTAGTTGGACTCTCAAATGAGAAAGGTAAACTTCCAAGCCAAGCAGAACAGGCGTCAGCGGTTCATGTCCTTCGCAGAGGAAAGAAAATCGATAACGGAGTAGTTGAACAAGATGATGAGGTCGAGGTCGAGGATAAAACACCAACTCCAAGCAAGGGCGATGATTCTAAACCAGTAGATCAGCTGCATAAATCCTCTAATCGATATGTTCCCAGATCTATTCAAGGGATAATTCCGAATAACGCCCTTGGCAAAGACGATGTTCCTAAACCATCACCGCCAAAGTAATTAATGACACCAATCAAGGATGTTATTCCTTTTCCAAGCCGATTGCGTCCAGCAAAAGAGAATAAAAGATTCATGGAACTATATAATCTATTTAAGAACGTCAATATTAACTTGCCACTTTTGGAGGTAATCAAAACAATGCCTGCCTATGTGAAATTTTTCAAAGAACTTGCTTCAAGGGAGAGACGCTTGGCGACAAACCAATTTGTAACACTGCCAAGTGAAGTGAGCGCGGTTTTCAAAAAGCCATTACCACCTAAGGAACGCGACCCTGGAAGTTTCTGCATTACTATTTCCTTGGCTAATGGACAAAAATCAAAAGGAATATTGGATCTTGGAGCAGGAGTTAATTTAATGCCTTATTCACTTTATCAAGAATTTGATCTTGGACCACTGAAGCCGACGACCATGCGACTACAGTTGGCCGATCGCTCAATTAGGCTACCCTTGGGGATGGTTGAGGATGTTTTAGTACAAGTTGGAGAGCTAGTAATTCCGGTTGATTTTGTAATCTTGGACGTAAGCGAAGTGCCGGTTGCGAGCACAGAGCATACCATTTTATTAAGGCACCCGTTTATGTCTACCACCCATACCGTGATTGATGTTCACAAAGGGAGAATGACGATGACCGTTTTGGGCGAATCAGTAATGTTTTCTCTGAAAGATATTCAAAACACTCCTACCTCTTCCATGCTAGATGATTGTTCATTCGTTGATCCCGTTGCTTCATGCATCCACGAGCTAAAAGGAGTTGTGGTTGTGGACGAATTAGGCGACGGGGACGACGCCGGATTCCCAAGGAAGGAGGGGGATATACTAGAAGTTTACTTAAGTGAGGAGTACGATGAGTTTGACGACGAGAAACATTTGCGTGGGGAAGATTTGATCTAGTTACTAGGGATTGACATAAATGATATTATTGAAGAATTTCAAGATAAATTATATGTGGAGAGCAAAGAACCTAAATTCGAGGAAAAGGTGGAGTTGAAGACACCAACAAATCATTCGATGTACGATTCCCTCGACCCCAACAAAAATTTCGACTATGCAAGGAACAAGGGAGAGGCATACGACAACACTTGGATGTCAAATAAGAAGAAATCGAAAGAAGTTCGCACCAAGGGAGTTATAAACTCACAGTATGAGGTTGGTCAATTAGTGATGTATAATCATAACCATAAGTTTGATCCAACCAAACTCGAGGCCGAATGGAGTGGACCGTTTTTAGTAAAAGGATTGGATGAATATGGAGTAGCCACTCTATACGATGAGCGAAACAAAACAAATTTCTAAGTTCACAAGCATTGACTTAAGCCTTATTACGAGAACTATATGAAGAGTTGAAATAATAGCAAGAGAGAGTTCGTGGGCCCACCACAAGCAAGAGATTGATTAAGCACATAGCGTCGAGCAAGCGACGTTAAAATTTGCGCTTCTCAGGAGGCAACCCGAGCTTTCTGTATCCTTTTGTAATTTATTTTCAGTTTATTTAATGTTTTATTTTGGTTTTTGTCTTTTTAGAACAGATGGAAGGAATCGAACGAGGAGAATTGATCAATCGAGAAAAGGAACATTCGACCCAGAAATTCCGCCCGCGTCGACGCCGAGGTTGTTCGCGTCGGTCGACGCGGCGTCGACTCACCTGCTGAGAAAATGGTCTCTGTCGCGTCGGTCGACGCAGTGTCAACGTGAAGCCATACCCGGCCCAGAACACGTTTAAAACTGGATTTTGACCCGCCATCCCGACCCATTTTCGAACGACCCGCGGCCAAAACCTGTTTGGCCTTATAAAAACCGTCATAAACCCCCCTTTTCCTTCACTTTTCAATCCCCAATTTCAATTTTAACAATTTGCACCTTCCTTCTTCACAAATTTTCTTTCTTCAAAAAGTTCACCAACCTCACCACCAACCAGCAACAATTCATCCCACACAAACCACATTCCCAACTCCTTCTTTCCAACTTCCATTCAAGAAATATCTCCATAATGGGCTACGTGGGTTTTTGAGCAATTTTCCGGAAATGAGCTAGTTTCGAGCAACGATTGACGAGGTACTTCGCTTATACTCTCTTGGGATCTTATTATTGTTGTTTGGTTGTGTTTGAGAAGATTTTGGTTCAAGAAATTTCCAATCTCTTAGTTGGTTGAACACGCACGCCAAGTGTTCGATGAAATTCCCCAAAGAACCAAAGGATTTTATTTTCAAGATTTTTCATTCCCGTTCAACTTCGTATACATTCATAATGTCTCGGGTGGGAAAACGTAAGGATATTTTGGGAAAATACGGAGCATCGTTCCCAGTTTATGACAAAAAGGAAGGGAGCATTTTTAAGACTATTCAACAATGGGGATTCGTGACCCATCGGACTTTAAACGTTGATGGAATTGAGGAGCAACAGACCTTTCTCGTTATGTCGATGGCCTCGGTTGTGGATACTTCGCCCGCATGCACCTTCCCGAATTTAGCGAGCTTATGCTTGAATTTTTCGCTACGCTGACAATCCGCAATGACGAGACGTTTACTTGTTGTTTGGGAGGAAATGAAATCTATGTGGACGATATTTGGTAATATTTTTGGTTTCCCGACCGAAGGGGACCACCCGGTAGGTGTCCAAGGCTTTGACTTAGCCTCTTTTGGGGGGATGATAACCGGGGGCAACAAGGGCGATTGAAAGCAATTTCCTTGCTCGAAAATTCAAGATGACGCCCTTTATGCAGCCTACAAAATCCTCGCCCACATCGTCTTGTGCAAAAACGAGGCAACATACGCGTTAAAGCCCGAGCTTTTTGTTTTTCAATATCTTATTGACGGTCGACAACCCTGGATTTACCCGTTGATTTTGAGCGGACTCTATAATGTTACAAAGGGTACGCCGGGTAGTAAATCTCCTCTCCTTTCTTTCGCACCATACATCACCGGCCTAGCCCGTCACTTCGGGTTCGATCCGGCCGAAAACGGACTTCAACCACTCGGGACATCATCAAATTCTTTGACACGTGCCCCTGCACCCCGAGTGAGGTCCACTACTCATGGAGGTTCCTCGTCTCGACTGAGCGACGAGGATGGCGATACAACTATGGAGCCGGCCCCACGTACCAATTCGGGCCTGAGTCCCGATTGGGGCCAATTTTTCAAAGATAACCGGTCATTCCAATTGAAGATGTTCGACAAGCTCTAAATCATCGACGACAAGATAGACACAAACCACGAGCAAAACCGACGGAGCTTGAGGAAAATGGGAGCTTGTATTTCGAGACTCGAAGAGCGGTTTGAGGCATCGTTTTCCCAGCCCGGCATGGACATCGATGATGCTCCCGAGGATGATGGATCCCACGAGTTCTGAAATCTTTGTATCTTTATTTTATGCTTTTAAATAATAATAAAAAATACAAATATCCAAAAATATTGTTATTTTCTTTTTTTTTGTTTGTTTCTTTTTTTAGGACATCTCATTTCACGTACGTTGAAGCGATGGCCAATTGCACAAATCAACGTGTAGCGGCTCGACCTTCTATTTCTGGGATATTTTCTTTTCCTTCCTCTTTTTGACTTTTGGATGTATTTGTGGCAATCAGGAGATTACCAGGATTTTTAGAGATGGGGAGTGGTCGAGTGTGATTTTTATTGCTAAATTGTGTAATTTTTAAAATCTGGCCTGTAATAATTAAATTCTTAAACGTGATTAATTGCTATTTCTGCGCTAAATTGTGTTTGTATAGCTTGCCTGTCGAAGTTAACTATATTTGATTTGATGTTCTTGTCTTTGAGCGTGTATAAGTGCATAAATTTTTCAAAATTATTTTTATTATTATATATTGTAAAATGGTACTTGGACGCAATTGATTTCGCAAAACCTTAAAAGCAGCGTCAATTTCAAAACTTTTTCATGCAAAAAGCCTGTGAGTAGCCTGAGTGTTTATCATCATTGCATGTACTTAAATGAGTTTTGATTTGATATCTCTTTGAAACCGCTGTGTGTAGTTGACTTTGAAAATGAGGTTAAGGCACAGAAAAAACCCTATTCCGGCCATATCCATATAATTTTAGCCACTATAAATTCCGAATGAGCCAATCATAGCCAAATAATCCATGCCTATAGCCATGTGTGTTTTGAGTCGACCCTACTAACCCAATAAAAGCGTGGGGTAGGAGTTCGTTATTTTTATTGGTTATTAGTGTTTTGGAGATTTTTATTAGGAATTTATGATGTTTATGAATTTTTGTAATTTAGGACCACCATCCCGAAAAAAAAAGAAAAAAGAAAAAACCATAAAAAATGAAAAAGGGGAAGTATATAAAATAATTATAATAAAGAGAAAAAACAAAAAAAGGGATGGTGAATCTTGTTATGTTATTGTCTGCGCGCTTAATTAAAGGCTTGTTTTATTGTTTATTTTCTTGAAACCTAATGTTTTAAAAGGAAAAAAAGTTGTGTAGTACAAGAAGAAGCATGTTATAAGCTTTAATTTTGATTAAGTGGTTTGATCTTCAAGTCGATTTTAGAGTTACGAGTTGAGAAATAGCCTAAGTATAAAGGCTACGTTATGAGTGTTAAGTGAGGTTTTTATTTTTTAACGAGGTGAAGCACATTGCTTCGTGATTAGAATAGGTTTGGTGAGTTATTGATCACGTTAGATCATGAGTTAGCCACACGACTTATATATTCCATACCCGTCCAAAGAGCCTTACATTACAACCCGAAAAGACCTTTTCCGATTCTTTGTTGATAACACACTTAATTTGCGATTGAGAAGAGATTGATTTTCCGTGCTTATTTATTGTACTTGCATTTGTATGATTTGAGTGTATACACATCCTACGCAGCAATGTTTGAGTGCTTTAGAGCGTACACCCACATATCTATTTCCCTTTTGAGAGGATGCATGATTTTGATTTTGAAGTGACAACGTAATAAAGGCGGAGTGTTTGACGTTGCGTGATTTGTACCTATATTTTCAAAATTATGTATGTAGCATAGCACGACTCATTGCTTGAGCTGATTTTCTTTCTTTTTATACTTTGAATCTAATGTCTGATCGAGGACGAACAAACCAATTATGAGTGGGTTAGTTGATTAGCGCAGACTTGTCCTTATTTTTATTAGTATTTTAGTTCTTTTTTCTATTTGCTTTTGGTATAAGTTGGATGATTTAAGCCTAATTCCATATTTTTATACTTCCAGTTTATTTTACCATATTTTTATCATAAATGATGAGAATAGGTGATTATTCCTTGTTTTTGACCTTACAGCTAAGTAACCAGAAGAGTTCAACGCGTAAATAGATGAAGTTCGATGTTCAAAGGTGGAGAACGAGCTTTTCGGTGAACAAGTAGTAGAAAGATCGAGAAAACGAGACGTACTCTCAGTAGCGTCGATCGATGTGAGCGTTGACGCTACGTCAACGTAGATCCTGCCAATGACGGTCGACACTCAGTCGATGCTAAGCCGACGTAACTCTCTGAAGCGTCGATCCAAGGGTGCGTCTATCGATGCCCAAGTCGATGCAACTTGATGTTGCGTCGATCCATGACAGCGCTAGTCGATGCCCCCGCCCAATCGACTTGAGCGCACAGGCAGCATCGACGCCGATCTTCAGCACGCGTCGGTCGACGCGAAGTCGACGTGGCTGCCCAGAAATGCGTTTTTATGTTTTCTTGTGCGCCAAGACATGCTATATCTATAAATACCCTTCATATTTCGGATTTTAAGGAGGGAGACGACTACCTAGGGTTAAAAGGCACAGAAATAACGCATTCACACACTCCATCACGAAGATAGAGATCGAGATTGAAGATTCAAGACCGTTACGTTCAAGATTCACTTCAAATCAAGATATTTGTTCCAACTCCGGATTTGCTGGAGATTTTTATCACTTTTACTAGTTTCAATAAGTCCCATAAACTCTTAATTGCTTTCTTTGTTAATTCTAAGGTTAGATTATTAGTTTTTGACTTACTTTATGCTTAATACTTTGGATACTTTGGATTCATCAAGTTATTTATGCGAATTTATTTATGCGAACTAGTTTATGCTTAATTTTCTGTCTTAGATTTTTATGATTCAATTGCTTCATGATAGTTTCTTATATTCATGTTCTTAGATTTGTTACTAGAATCAATTTTGTTTAAACCATCACGTTGTTTTATTGCTAGTTTAATCATTTCTTAGTTCTTAGGTTTAAGTAGTTTAATTATTGTTCTTAGTTGGTAATCTAGTTTAAGACAATTAGTTTAATTAGTTTTAAATTCAATATTGCTTTAGTTTTTAATGATTAAATCAAAATATTCAAAAAAAACAATATGTATGTATTTTATGTTGATTTGCGAAATGAGAAAAACATCTACGGGACCGAACAGTTGTCCTCGAGAGAATCGACTTGAGTCAAACTCACCTCCCTACAAGTTTCTCGTACTCTTGCGAGCTAGCTTGCATGTTTTAAATCAAATATCTTAAAAATGGGTGCACATTGGGAATGATGTAGGGATGTTGCAATCAACGAGAACTTGGTTGTCTAAGTAGTTCTCCATGAAGGACTTGGGAGAAGCATCTTTTATCCTTGGGATAACGATCTATCGAGATAGATAATGAAAGATGATAAGACTATCCCAGTCCATGTACATAGATAAAGAGTTAAAAAGGTTTAGCATGGAGGAACCCAAGCGTAGATACCTCCCAATGAATACTGTTCCACTTTCTAGAGCTATGTCTCCAAAGACACCTGAAGAAAGATGAAAGATGGCTCGTGTACCTTATGCATCCGCGATTGGGAGCATTATGTATGCAATGATATGTACTAGACCTGATGCCGCACATGCTCTGAGCATCACGAGCAGATATCAGTCGAATCCAGATTTTGAACACTGGAACGCCGTTAAGAAGATCCTTAAGTACTTCAAAAAAACTAAGGATATATTCTTGATATACGGCAATGGAGAATTGAAACTAGAGGGATACACTGACTCTAGTTTTCAGTCCGATATAGATGACTCAAAGTTAATGTCTGGATATATATTCACGTTGAATGGAGGATCAGTCAGTTGGGAAAGTTCCAAACAAGAAACGACTGCAGACTCTGTTACAGAGGCTGAATATATTGCTGCATCAGATGCATTGGATGCAGAACTTTATCCAAGGGTTGGATATAGTTCCGTCCGCTGTTGATCTAACAATAACTTATTGTGACAATAACGGGTCTATAGCGCAAGCAAAAGAACCGAGATCTCATCCAAGATCCAAACACATCTTGAGACGATACCACCTGGTGAGAGAGATCGTTAGTAGAGGCGACGTCGTTGTGGATCGAGTCGCTTCGGCAGAAAATCTAGAAGACCCAATGACTAAGCCCTTAGCACAAAAGGTATTTGACGGGCATCTTGAGAAGATGGTCCTAAAATACATGGGCAATTGGCACTAGGGCAAGTGGGAGATTGTTAGAGTAGAGTGTTCGACGTTCCAAAGGATTTCATTCTACTTGTATAATGATTTTATTGGAATTATATTAATAAAGGCAACTTTTTGAATCTTATATTTTCGCTTTAATTATAATTGCACGTATGATAAAATCCTTAGAACAATTTAAAATATGGGATATGGTTGCGAATACGATGGCAATCATGGAACATGTCTCTTAGTATTCGGTCTTAAACTTGTTCCAAGTCAATGGGCTTTTCGAGATAGGACATTAAATAGCCCGGTAAGACTTGCGCATATGATGCATGCTTGTAAGACAAAGATGTTGCATTCCATTAACATCAGCGTTGTGACGCGAGTGCATATATGTGGGTGCTTGTTGGAGAACAAGTTCAGTGAACATGACCGGATGAAAATTCTTAACTGAAAGGTTTGTCTGTCGAATAAGAATTTCCATATTGCAATAATACATGATTAATCCTTTGACTTGAGGTATGATGGTAACATTGCGCATATCATGCAATGCATAGATTTATCTTTTGATTGTTTGACAATCGTAAAAGGGGTATTTTGGGTATTGTATCGATGTGCATGGAGGTTTGTCTGTAGCCAACATAGAATTCGACACTTGTCTATGGACAAGGGAGTATCCTGTGAATTTTCATAGTTTTTGATTCAAAGACCTTGGCTAGGGCACGATGAATATTGATTCATAAATGAATTACTTAAACTTGAAATGAAATCACAGTTATTAAATCAGTTGAATTTTGACTTATAAATCCATGCCCAATATTTAATTGGGAAACTAGTTGTCAAAAGGATCGTACATGTATGGACTTGCAATTGAAATAGGTTTGCTCGCTATTTCACCTAACACTCGGTAGTCATGCTACTTGTTAGATGTTGCCATGATTTGTAGGTTCTTGAGATTATAGAGTTAATCTCAAGAGAATTAATTAATTAGATTAATTAATATAATAAATTATTATTTATAAACTTACAAAAGTTGTAAGCCTACTGCTGGTGTTAATCGTGAACCTAAAAGGGTCACACATAATTTTGGTTGTTGACATTTCAAGATTGATAACTCCAATGGTTGGAATAATTAATTAATTTAGATTAATTAAACGAGGTTTGTTTTAATCCAATTGTTGGATTTAATATTTAATTATATATTTGATTATGTAATTAAATCTAATTTGATTAGAAATCTCAATTAAAGGAATATATTAAATTAGTCAATTAGATTGATTAATTTAATTCATGAGATTAATTAATTAATTGAATTAATTAATTAGTTGAATTTAAATCCAAGTCCGTGTAATTTTTCTAGTAGGCCCTAATTGTAGAAGCTCACTAGAATAATTGAAGAATTTATAGTAAAATTAACTTATATTATATATTTGTACATAATATATATATATTATATATATATATATATAATATATATATATATATATATATATATAAGGGTAATTGGGAAAGTCGTACTCTTTGTTTTAAAAGGAGAGCAGATGACTTGTGGAAGAATTCTTTTCTTAATTATTTGATTATTAGTTAATTAATATTAGGCCTAATCTTAATCTAATTAATCTAATATATATTATATAATATAATATATATATATATACTATATATATATATATATATACACACTTATAGAAGAAAGAAAAGTGCAGCTGCAAATAAGGTTTTCATTCTGAAAAACAAAAGAAGTTTTTTAAAGTGTGGGCAACCGTCTTCTTTTCTCTCACTATCTATCGAAACAAAAAAAAAAGTTTGAAGAAGTCGATAACAGAGAAGAAAGAAATTCATTTTTTTCTCTTTTATATTTTATATAAGTCTTCAATTTGTAGATGAAAATTAATTGATAATTTTTATCTACAACAATTAATCTTCAATTAATTGTTGATTGTTGGATTAATCGTTTATTCCTTTAATCAATTTGAATACGGAACGATTCTACTAGGGAAGAATTTTTCCGGTGTCGCAATTAAAAGGTGGACTCGATTAGAGGGGATATGTTTGGATCTCTACGGTGAGGAGTTTTGGTGTTAGCCCCATAGCTGGGAATTAATTACCTCTCAATCGTCGCTTGAAGATATCGAAAGCGAGGTATTAATTTATTTTTATAAGAATTAAATATTTGTATTCGATACATAAAAATAAAAATGACGATCGTTAAAATTGCTAACGAAGTTTACGGGGTTTAGAATATATATATATATATACATATATATATATATATATATATATATTTGTTTTAATATTTTAAAAAATTTTAAATTCCGCTGCGTAGCCCCCGTACGATTATAGCGAACCCAACACTACAAAGGATCAGCCAAGTAAACCTCAAAGTTGTCGAGGATTTCCTTGACCCTTCGGCAGTTTCCAATAGTCCCAACGCACCATAGTCTAGCATGGTCGATCATTCCCAAACTCACTTGTCGACACCTTTAGGCAATGCCCACAACTGTCGCCCATCACGTGCACGACACAACTAGACGCTGCCGACACCTTTCAGAAGCCTTCATCAACAGCACCAAGCGCCTATGTGCACATCTCCCAGCAGCGCTTCGGCACAATGCCAACTCCTTTCATTAGTCTTCGCACACCAGGCGCCAATGGACCATATAAAGGATCTTCTCGAGCCATTCCACTCGGACACTTAACATTACTCGAGTAGCCCACAGCCTTGCGGCACGAAGAGTCACCTTTCCACTCAAGTACACTTGCGTAGTGATCGAACGAATCCTCGACGCTCTAATTTGAGAACCCGTCTCCGCAAGAGTACGGAGCCGGTTGTAGGGCGGCGAGTTCTTCCCGAGTCGTGTCTCTCGAGGATGGATGTTATCGGCTATCGGTTTCTTAATTGTTCTTATCGTCGGTTTATACGAAACTAATTTAAACTATGAAAGCAGTAGTCATTGTTCGGTTTTAAGTTTTACGACTAAGATTTATATTGAAATACAAGATTTAAAAACATTGAAAATGAAAAGAAAATTAAAGCTTATTTAAAAACGATCAATCTAAACTAATTAACTAATAAAACTTATAATTTTTAATTAAAGAAAATGGAGGAAAAAATAAAGTCAAGCTTATTTGAAAAAGTCAACATTAAATTAACAAAAATTAAAACTTTAAAAAGGAAGATTTTATAGAACTTTTAAAAACTTAGAAATTGATCTAAACAACTTAACAACTTAAAAGCATAAGTTCAAAAGCTAGAAAGCTATAAAATAAAAGTAGAAGTTCGATGATCAAAATAA
>BMAC01000407.1:775375-810355 GCA_014905375.1 Phtheirospermum japonicum
TACTAAAATCAGCAATATTATAAAACTGGATATTCATATATTAAGTTAAATAACTATAATATTAATAAAAATAAAATCAAAATATTTATTAATTAAATCAAGATAATGAAAAAAATAAAATCAAATATAAAATAAAGGTAAAAAGTCATTAACCAGTCAAATAAATATCAAAAATCTTAATAACTATGTCATAAGTTTGTTACAAATGCATTATTAAAAAATCAAAGAAGTGAGGCAATAAAGACAAAAAAAAAAGGGAAAATAAAATTCTATTTATTTAATTACTCAATTTTATTAGATATTTATTTAAGATTTAACTATAATTTAATTTCAAATGTTTGAGATATATTTTATATTATTTTAATAACTTCTCTGATTTTCTGAATCTTGTTTTAAAATTTATTGAAAAAATATTTTTAATTAAATATGATTTTTATGTGACTTCATAACTTTTTGTAATTATATAACTTCATAAATTATGAGTATGATATTCATTTAAGTAAATTTATAACTTCATTTATTTATTATTTTTAATATTTATTATAAACTTTTATTTATGAAATACTTCTTATAATTTATTTATACAATCTATTATTTATTTAACATATATTGAATTACCCTAATTTCAAATTACATATATTTATGAGGTCTCCCACATAAGATATTTATTATATAATTTTTCTGATTTTAAGTTTATTTATTTAGTATTATATTATATTACTTAATATTTTTTCTACAACAGCCCTCCATTAGTTTCGTGGCCTAACAACTCTTTTTTTTTTTTATATTTATTTTATTTTTTTTATTGGGTAGTTTTTTTGTGAGTTATTTGAACACATTATTATAATATTAAGAAAATTATTATATATAATTTTTGAGTTATTTTAATATAAAAATAATTTTTTTTTCTCGAAAATATAACTTAATATATAATCTCAACAAATAAAGTATAAGTTCCAACAAATATCAAATAAAATTTATAATTTATAAAATATAATAAAAAAACAATAAATAATATAGGATTCTCTGATAGTATAAATAAAAAAATGGTATGTAAAAACCAAAAATTGGTGCAACTAATTATTTAAATAAAAAATTTGGTGTCAAAGAATTACTTATACTCAAATTTGTGTCAAATAATTACTTAAATACATTAATGAAAAACGGTAGAAGTAGGTTCGGAAAAAAAAGAAATAAATAATAAAAAAAAATGCAGCAGAAACAGAAATAAGAAAAAGCAGACAGAGAGCCACGTGGAAGAAAAAATCACATGCGTACACTTAATTAGTAATATAGTGTGGATTATATTATAACTTTTATGTTTTGCTTTTTATATATTATTTATTTAATTCTTGCTATAATTTATAAAATAGTTATTTAGAGTTTTTTTAATATATTTATGAAAAGATTATGTGGTAGTTTTGATTTATATAAGGTTAAGAGTAATTGTGATCAGACAATCGTACAATTATATATTATTTGGAAAAATTAATATCAAATAGTAGTTGGTTAAATGGTAACAATTGGTACTATACATTGTGGGTTCAAATCCCATTGGTTTTGTTTTGCGATTTTACTTTTTATTGACATTACTTCTATTATATTTTGTTTTGCGATTTTACTTTTTATTGACATTACTTCTATTATATTTAAATTACACAAAGGTTCTGGAGCCAAAAAATAATATTTGAAAGACAAGAGGTTTGACCCCACAATATTTTATATTGATAGATAGCCCTAACCACTCAACCACATGGTCCTAATGTTATATTTTATAAACAAAGAAATATACGTTCAAAAATAAGTTTAATCTTTCTTTTAACCCTACTTAACTTACTAGAAATTCATTTTTTAAGCTTAATACAAAAGTTAATACTTCCCACAAATATAAAATAAACTCTAGATAACTATTTAATAAATAAAAGAGCACAAAAAAAAAACTAAAACCAAAATATAAAATATTATAATATAATACTAAATAAATCTCAAAACTTAAAATCGGAAAAAAAAAAACCAAATAATATTTTAAATTTATATATTTATAAATTAAAATTATAAAATAAAAAACTTAAAAATATTCTAGAATAATAATATAAGCCTTTAAATATTATAGAGCAAGTTAAATAATACTTAATCATAAATAATCACTTGATGTATTTTAAAAATAAAAAATATAATTGAAACATTATAAAATAAATATCAAAATAAATTAGATAAGAATATAATAAAGTGTGATTAARTTCTAAATAAATATTTTACACACAAAAAAAGATTTTCACAAAAAGAGATTTTGGTAAAGAAATTAACCGAAAACTTTTGTAGACAAATATAAAATGTTATGATATGATAATAAATAAATTTCAAAACTTGAAATCAGAAGAAAAAATAATAATATATTATTTAAAATCATAAAATTATTTAATCAATTTTAAAACTAAGAAACTTGAGAAATGTTATATAATAATATTTTTGTCGTTAAAAACTACTCCCTCCGTTCAATATATAAATGGTTTAGGATTAAAACACACATATTAAGAAATATATATAAAAGACTAATGTGTCCATATTAATTTCAAATTTGGAGCTAACATTATTCCCAAATTTCAAATTTGGAGCCAACGATATGTTAAAATTTCATCAAATATATTCAAATTTGAAGCCAACGATATGTTAAAATTTCATCCAATATTCAGATTTTTCAATGGAGCCAAAAATAATAATAAAAATATTAAAAAAAATATTGTTTGAGACAAACTAAGATAAAAATTTTTAAGCACAGTGTAAATAAAAATAATAACTCAATCTTCCAAAATTTCAAATTTGGAGCCAACGATATGTTAAAATTTCATCAAATATATTCAAATTTGTAGCCAACGATATTTTAAAATTTCATCCAATATTTAAATTTTTCAATGGAGCCAAAAATAATAAAAAAAATATTGTTTGAGACAAACTATGATAAAAAATTTTAAGCACGGTGTAAATAAAAATAATAACCAACTACGAGAAGAGGATTTCATCTCAACTACAAATTCAATTAATTTATAAGTATTTTTGATGAATATTCTAAAAAAATAAATGAACCATATTTTTGATGAATATTCTAAAAAAAATGAAACAACAAATAAGTTTGATGAATATTCTAAAAAAAACAAAGAACATATTTTGATGATTATTCTACAAATAAAATGAACCATAAGTCTTTTTATGAATATTAAAAAAAAACATATAAATGGAAGTGATTGATTAGATATATTTATTTATAAAGATGAGAGATGGAGAGTACTTGTGGAAATAAAATAAAGTTTTTAACTAAAACGACATTTAATTGAAATAAATTTTAGACACTAAAACAACATTAAATAGAACTAGAGGAGTATGAGTATAAAGTTAGTTAAATAAACATAGAAAAATAAATATTTAATGGTGAATAATAAGTTGAATAATACTTACATAAAAAAAATATTTAATGGTGAATAATAAGTTGAATAATACTTACATAAAAAAATTATAGTGATACCAAATGTCATCACCATTTTTTTATGATGTGAATGAAAAATTCATATTTGTCATCACTAAATAAGACTTTAGTGTCAAAATAATATTGTCACTAATTTTCTTGAAAAGGTGATAAAATATGGTGTTGTCATGAAAAGAAACTTATCGTGACACTGGATGTCGTCACCATTTTTCATGGAAATATTAATTACAAAATATAGCGTTGTCARGAATAAAAACTTGTTATGACACCAAATACCGTCACCATTTATTACTAGTTTGTTGCTAAAAGGTTCTCTCCTACCCATTTTTTTCGTCATTCCATTATTTTGACAAAATCCATTTAATCGTCATCAAATATGCGATTTAGTGACAAAAAATTAAATCGATGATGACAAAAATAAATATTGTCGTCAAAATGTATTTTTTAGTGACAAAATTAAAATTCGTCACTATTGATTAACATATTATGACAAGATTTTATGCGTGGAAAAAAAATCATCACTAAACATCAGATTTCTTGTAGTGCGCCCTAGTTTCTGCTCTCAAGCAAGACCGACCTCCTTCCCGTAACCGAGTTTTTCTTTCTCACTCTATGTAATTTTTCTTCCTACAACCATATTACGTCTGTTTCCACTAAAAACGCCGTGAAAAGTTATCTTTAACATCGGTTTTACAAAAACCAACATGACTTTTCACGTCGACCATCTAGACGTCGGTTCCAAAACAACGTTAAAAGTGAACAAAACTGATGTTAAATGTCCAGTCTGTAGTAGTGTTATTTTGTATTATTTATTAAATTTTATATTTGCCAAGTTTTCAATTAATATTTTGATCCGATACTTCATTGTTTGATTACCTTTTTTTTTTAGTTTATTGGTTGTTTTCTTAACTTTATTTTTTTTATATTTCATTTTTTCCTTTTCAAATTTATGAAATAATTATTTTGAAGTCAGTCACACTTTATATATTTTAATTTAATTTAAAAGTGTTTAAAGGTTTATTCTATTATATTTGATATCATTTCTGCTATGTTTTTCATTTTTGAATATATTAAAAATTATTCATGATCAAATATTTATTTGTATTTGTTTAAATATTTTATGATTCTTTAACGACTTAAATTACTATTATATAATATTCTTAATTTTTTTTATTTTTAATTTTATTAAATAACTATATACATTTAATAAATAGTTTATTATATTATTTTTCTGATTTCAAGTTTTGAGATTTATTTAATATATAACATTCAATTAATTTTGTGACTCGACGTCTCATTTTTATTACCTTTTTTTTGTTTACAATAGTTTTTGTGATTTTATATTATTTTATAACATATTTTTTTAGCTTTGAAAAATAATTATTTAGAAGGTAATCATACTTTTATAGTTTTTATCTCTTTAAAATTAATTTTGAATTCATTTTATAATATTTTATAACATTTATGTTTTGTTTTTCATTTTTGAATATATTAGGTAATTATTCATGATTTAATATTTATTTTTAGTATTTTTTAACTTACTTTAGAATTTTTAATGATTTATATTATTATTCTATAATATTTTAAAATTTTTATATTTCATATTTATTAAATTATTATACAAATTTTAACTATAGTTTATTATTTTTTTTTTCGGTTCAAGGATCTGAGATTTATTTGTTACTACCTTATATCATTTTATATTTGGTTTTTATATTTTTCTTTGTTGCCTCTACATGAGCTTCGGGTAACCAAATATGAACTGGTACCATAGGCACTTTGACGGCGAAAGAGGCGAAATTTTTAATTCACTAAATAGTTATTTAGAATTATTTTATATATATATTAAAATGCTTCCAAGATTTTTTTCTTATTTATTTTATCATTTTGTAATACTAATTTTTTTTTTCAAATTTATTAAATAGCTATTTTTAGTGTATTTGTTCAATAGTTTTTTTCAACAGTTATCATATGTAAAATAGTTTTGAAGAAGAAGGATTAAAGAGAAATACGGAGCAAAAGTAATATAAAGTATTTCGAGGAATCTTGATAACAAAAACAGGTTGTGGTAGAGTGGCTTAATATGCTCCACATGGGTTTGAATCCCACACTCGGAAAAAAAAAGTGTTTTATTTATTTGACTCTATGTACAATGATACACCAATTTCACCAAGGGAACTGCATCTTCAATATTTACTGTTATTTTATTTTAGTTAAAAAGTTAGCTATGTCAGCAAGTTAAAAATAATATAAATAATTCATTCTCCAATGCCTGGGTTTATTAAATAAATAATATATTTTTTATTCAAAATTATAAAAATAATACACTTTAAAAAATGTTTACGTTTTTGGATCGGGACGCCTTTCCCAAGGGCGTCCCGGGTATGTTTGCTCGAAAATTCTTTTTTAGGGCGCAAATGAAAAAAAAATTTGGGGGGGGGGGGGCGGGACGCCACTGGGAAAGACGTCCCGGGTGTTTTATGCAAAAAAAAAAAAAAAAACGCGGGGGCGGGACGCCCTTCCCAGTGGCGTCCCGGGTTGTTTTTTGCAAATTCGAAAGATTTGCAACCCTAATCCTAACCCCTAACACATACTATTTAGTTATATTAATTTATTTTTTTGGCTATTTAATTATTTATATTAATTTGTAATTTATTTATAATATTTTAGGTAAAATAAATAAACATATCATAATTATATATAAGAATTACAAGAAATTTTATATGCTAAGATTAACGTAAATTAGTTTATTAATAAATATATTTTGCATGGTAAGGGACAAAATTATCATTTTCCCCAAATTATAAATTCTCTGTACAAAAAAGTTTCTACATTGATTTTTTTCCTTCCAAAATCAATATTTTAGAACAAAAAATTCAAATAATTAGACCAAAATAAAGGGTTAGAGAGAGAAAGAAAAAGTGTCTTGCCGTTTACCGTGCAAAACTGGAACGTCACTTCTATTTTTATTATCTCTTAATTTGTTCAAAGGAGATTAAGAAAAGTTACATCTCCATCTTTTAATTTGGTAACACGTGATGTGATCAGATTGAATAATAGTAACTATTAGAGAATCATATTTACAAGCAAGCAATTACTGGCTGCGGCTGATTTAAGACATTTGATCATTGAATAACATCAAAATTAATTTTGGAGTATTATTAATATAGAGGACACACACTCTAAGGTTAATGACCGATTTTTTTTATTTTTTTTTTTTTTTTTTTTTTTTTTTTGCAAATTAGCCCGAGGAACGCCACTGCGAAAAGGCGTCCCGCCCCCCAACCTTTTTTTTTTTTTTTTTTTTTTTTCAATTTCAGCCTCGAAAATTTTCAAACGTCAGTTTAGACCGGGACGCCTTTGGAATGACGTCCCGGGTTCACTTTCTAGAACGGTTACGTAAACGTACCGTCTAGAATGTACCCGGGGCGTCCCGACCCAAAAACGTGAATTTTTTTGAAAGTGTATTATTTTTGTAATTTTGAATAAAAATGTATTATTTATTTAATAAACCCCCAATGCCTACTGTTATAAACGGTGTTGTGCTGACATGGAAAAAAAATAATCTCAACACTTTCAATCGCACTGTTGAATTTTTGAAAGAAAGTTAAAAAGAATAAAATAGCAAAAAAATAGGAATGAATATTTCACTCTATCGGTTTAGACTCTAGAGTTTTTAAATTTATCTAGATTTGTCAAACTTTTTTGTATTATTTATATATTTTTATTTTATTATTAAAAAAATAAATGTTACATACATAAAATTATTAATGTTGACTTTATGCATTGGAAATAACTTTTGAAACCAAAATTTTTTCTTTTAACATTCATCTTATGTGGATAGACATTATATTAATTGATTGACATGTGTTAAAAAATAGTCACTGTCAAAAGGCTAACATTGGAGATGCTCTAAGAAGTGACACATGGTCACTCGTCCAATCGCAGTAGGCCATCCGAGCCTCTACCAAGTCCGAAACAAATAAAATATTATATACGTAAGACTAGACATATACAATTATGTGATAAATTGGTTATGGCTATCCTATTAAGATATTACTAATACAATAAGGTAGGGCTATCAGTAAGAGTTTTGGTTAGAGAGAGATGCTCTCAACTTAGAGAGAGAAACACCCCCTCATTAAGTGCCTAAACTTTGATTTTCTTGAATATTGCTTGAGGTTTGAGAGAGTTTTGCTTGAAAGTTTGAAGATTTCTTCGAATATTTGAAGATTGCTTGAAGATTTGAGTTTCGGGGCCCACCTCCTCAATTCTTCTCTTCAATTGCTTGAAAATTATTTGAAGTTTTTCTTGAAGATTTGAAGATTATATGAAGGTTTGAATTTCTTGGCCCACCTTTTGATTCTTATCTTCAAATATTCAAACCTTCAGACCATCATGTTTATTATTCCGAATATACCCCCTTGATTTGGTTTAATTTCTGTCCCGGCCCCAAGCTCAAAAAAAAAAAAAAAAAAAAAATACAAAAAAAAGAAAAAAGGAAAATATAAAAAAAATACAAAAAAAGGGAAATTTGATTCTTGGGCTGCCGATCGATGGGCAAATCCAAGAAACACCGCCCGAGTCCCAACAAAAAACATGAGGGTCCGACCGCTGAAGCCTTGAAGGCAATTGCTAACATGCCATCGGCAGGGATGGTCAATCCTGTGGCCGACGAAGATGTAGCTGAATGTTCCAAGGCAGGGGCTGCACGCTCACTCCCGCCTACCGATGAAACAAGTGCGATTGCTAACTTCCCACCCCTCCAATGTCCCATCGCCGATGATGGGAAAACCGAAAAGGCTGACAAGGTCGAGTCAGCCTTGATGCATGATGATGCTGTGGGACTGACCAAAGTACCGGTGAATGGTGGTCAGCCAAACACCCTGAAAAATCACGTACCGAAGGGCAGAAAGACTGAATGGCAGCCGAAGGGCAAAAAGAAGGCATTTGTTGAACTTTTTGCCGACAATTGTAACCCAAATATGGGTATGAATCTAGAATTTTTGGAGCCCGAAGGGGACGCAGTCATGCTTGAAGAGGATGACATTGATGATATAACCAAAGTGTGGGGTTTCTGCTTGGTTGGGTATTTCACCCACCGGCACCCTGGCAAGGAGGCGCTGTTGGAACTTTGCAGCTCATGGAAAGTCCCATATGGGCTAATCCCAGATGTGAATGGCTGGATCGTATTCAAGTTTCAGACAGAGCAGGACAGGGACTCGGTGTTGCGAGGCGGGCCTTACACCATCTATGGGTGTTCGCTCTTACTCAAAATCTTGCCCGATTGGTTCCATTTTGGAGACGATGATATCAAGTAGGTGCCAGTGTGGGTTATGTTCCCCCAGCTTCCGATTGAGTGCTGGAACCAACGTGCAATTAGCAAAATTGCTTCCCGGGTGGGCAAGCCAGTGACCACAGACAAATTGACGTAAACGAAGGAACGATGTTCCTACGCACGTGTTTTGGTGGAAGTTGATGCTTTGAAGGAGCTTGTGAGATCCATTACGGTCACCACCCGCAATGGAGTTGGATTTGTCCAACATGTTGAATATGAGTATGAGCCAGAGTTTTGTGGAATTTGCAACCACATTGGGCACACTGAGAATAGCTGCAAGAAGCTGAAGGTCGCAGCAAAGAGGGACCAGACTCCTGTAGTGCAACAGGACACACCAGGACAAGAAGGTATGGGGCGGACTGAAGACTGCATTGTGGGTCAAAATACCAATTTGGATGGCAACCTTGACCATTCTGAAACGGAGGCAACTGAACCTACTGAACTGATTCCTGTCAAGGATGCCTTGACAATCCAAAAAACTCCTCAAGGTGAGGAACAAAATTCAGGGACTGGGCCATCGACTGAGCCAGCCGATGATGGCTACCAAACAGTTGGAAAGAGGAACAGAGTTGTGCGGCAGAGTAGTAGCACTAGCACAATCGAAGCTCATGGGACAGGTATGCATCTTAAGACATTGCTCTATCAAAGAAATGACAAAGCTAAAATTCCTATTGCGAAGAGGGACTCGGCAAAAGGTAATACTTTGAAGAAAGGGGTTCCCCTTTCTCTCAAACGATGATTGTCGCATCTTGGAACATTAGGGGCTTTAACTCTGCCCCTAAGCAGGATGAGGTTCTCAAACTCATCCGAGAGAATAAAATTGATGTTTTGGGACTAGTTGAGACGCACACGGACGCTAGTCAGTTTGCTCGGTTCGTCGCGAACCATTTGATAAGATGGAATTTTTGCAATAATTTTGTGGTCGTTGATCGGGACCAGATTGCGATAATTTGGAATCCAGCAAAGGTTGACATTGATGTGATTGATGTCTTGCCACAGGTCGTTCATGCCAAAATAAATTACAAAGTAAGTGGGCATTACTTTTTTGCTAGTTTCATTTATGGGCTAAACACAAAAGTAGAGAGAAGGGCTCTCTGGGCTAACCTCGTGCAGGTTAAGGCTACCCTGTCGCTGCCTTGGCTGCTTCTTGGGGACTTTAATGCCATACTCAAGAGTGACGAGCGTATAAATGGGGCGCCTATTTTAAACAGAGATGTAAAGGAGTTTGAAAAATGTTGTGGCCTGTTGGGCATTAAGGATGTGGATTCCTCAGGCTTTTATTACACTTGGAACAGTCGCGATATTTGGTCTAAGTTAGACCGAGCAATGGTGGACAACAATTGGCTAACTACTGAACTTCATGCCCATGATATCTTTTTGCCACCCGGAGTTTCAGACCACACTCCATGTGTGGTTTCCGTTTTTTATCAAATTAGTAGGAAAGGGTCACCTTGAAGATTTTTCAACATGTGGACGGAGCATGATGATTTTATGCCTACTGTTGAGAAAGCATGGCAGACTCATACCTATGGGACTGCACAACTCTCACTTTGCTGCAAGCTCAAGGCAGCGAAGGTGGATCTGAAGGCTCTAAATAATAAGCACTTCTCGCATATCTCAGTGCGGGCGAATAAGGCGAAGTATGATTTGAAGGATGCCAAGCAAAGACTGCATGCCAGCCCCGGTGATGCGACTACCCGATCAACATTGCCCATACTTTGTTTGAAAGCGCTGAAGTTGTTGAAGGCCGTGAAGCACTTCTTTCAGCAAAGATCCAAGTGCCAATTTCAGATTCATAGTGATAAATGCACCAATTTCTTTCATGCCATTGTCAAAGCGGAATGCGAAGAGAGATTTTATTGCCTCGGTCACTCGTGATGATGGTAGCTGCACCACATCACTCGAAGAGGTCACTGAAGATTTTATTGCTTACTATCGAAATCTTCTGGGTGTTCGTGCGGCTATTAACGACATTGATGTGAATGTCATTCGATCAAGACTAGTTATAGGGGCTGAACAGAGGATATACTTATTGCCCCTATTACTGAATTGGAGATCAAGGAGGCACTTAAGCATATTGCTGGAGAAAAGGCACCGGGTACAGATGGGTTCTCCTCAACCTTCTTCAAAAAGAGTTGGGATGTTGTAGGAAAGAGTGTCACAGCGGCAGTTCTTGAATTCTTTGACTCGGGAAAATTATTGAAGCAGCTCAACCACACAGCACTCACACTTGTTCCCAAGTCAAAGCATGCTGCGAAGGTTAGCGATTTTCGGCTTAATGCTTGTTGCAATGTCATTTAAAAACTATGTTCCAAAATCTTGGCTACTCGGTTCAGTTTGGTACTAGATTCTGTCATTGATGAGGCACAAGCAGCGTTCGTTAAGGGGCGAAACATGGTGGACAACATCCACCTTATGCAAGAACTCTTGAGGCACTATAACATCAAGCGGACTGCACCGAGTTGCACTATGATTTGACGAAGGCTTGCGAATCTGTTTCTTGGAATTTTCCGAAACAGGTCCTGGAGGGGCTTGAGTTCCCCACTTACTTTGTGGATAGGATCATGCAATGTGTCACGACGGCATCCTTTTCTATCATGATCAATGGGAGCTTGAATGGGATGTTCAAGGGTGCAAAGGGGCTTAGGCAAGGAGATCTGCTTTCTCCTTACCTTTTTGTCATTTGTCTGGAGTACTTATCCCGCCTTATCAAATCAAGAACGGCGGAAGGGTCTGATTTCAATTTCCACCCGAAATGCGATAAATTAAGGATCACCCACCTCGCTTTTGCAGATGATTTAATGTTGCTTTCTCGGGGTGATCCGATGTAAGTGCAAATTTTGATGGACTGCCTGAGGGACTTTGGTGACACTTCGGATCTGAAGATAAATGTTCAAAAATCAAACATTTACTTAGCGGGCATGAAAAGGGTTGAATCCGATGTCATTCTTAGGGACCCACATCTGATTTTGGGCGAAATGCAGTTTCGATATCTTGGAATACCACTGAGTGCGGTCCGGCTTCGAGAAAAACACTACAATCCGCTCGTGGACAAGCTCGAGGCCTATGTTAATTCGTGGAGTGCAGCCACACTCACTTTTGCGGGACGACGGGAACTGATTAGACCAGTGCTGCAAGGTGTGGAGTGTTTTTGGTTGGGAATCTTCCCTGTCCCAGCTATTGTTCGGGCCAAGATTGTGCAAATATGCAGAAGGTTCCTTTGGGGAACCAACATTGGGAAAGTTTCTTGGGGTGATGTTTGTTTACCCCTTACTGAAGGCGGACTGGGGATACGGGACATCAAGGCCTGGAATAAAGCCTTACTTGCCCGCACACTATGGAATATGCAAGACAAGAAGGACACCCTGTGGTACAAATGGCTGCACACTGTTTACCTCAAGGGGCAAACAATATGGGACTGGGACTCGCCTCTGCTAAAGAACTTGTTTGCTGTTCATAAGCTTCTCATCCAACAGTTGGGATCACAGCAAGAGGCGGCCCATACTCTTGCCAAATGGGATTCCGAGCAGAGATCAAATGGCGCTCGAGGCGCAAATGAATTTTTCAGGTGGAAAGGCGGCGTAGTGCCTTAGAAGGGCACGGTTTGGGGCGGTTGTAATACCCCCAAGCACTCATTCATATTGTGGCTTGGCATACTCGACAGGCTCAAAACCAAGGATAGAGTGCGTCGTTTTATGGACACTGACCGCAGATGCGCGCTCAGCGGCATACATGACGAGACTTCGAGGCATATTTATTTCAACTGGAGCTTTGGTGGGGCGATTTGGTCAGCCATTAAGAACTGGCTCGGACTCAGGCGCATCATGACCACTTTTAAGAGCGCACTCAAGTGGTTCAAAAGGTACGAGGGACGAGTTGGCAAACCAAGTGGAAGAGAGCAGCTTTGGCGGTCACGGTCTACCACATTTGGGCTGCCCGAAATAGGAAGATCTTTGAGAACGAGGTCCCACACATTGATCGCATCATCAAGAAAATCAAGATGCATGTGTATAAATCGGTCTTTACTCACTACCCGAGTGTTCTAACCGACCTTGAGAAGAAAGCACTTGGGGAATGCTAGGCTTTTCTTCGATTTGTTTTGATTTCATTGAGTGAGGAGCCAACGTCTGGCTGCCCCTCCTTTTGATTTTATGCCCATCCGACTTTTGCAAGTGAGGAACCGACATATGGCTTCCACTTGTTATGCACTGTATATTTAGTTTTGATCAATACAATTTATTTAACGATTCAAAAAAATAATAATGCAGGACTATAGTTAGAAATAATTCGGATCAACTTGATGGGACATGGTGACATGGAGAGCCCAGGTCTTAAAACATTGGTTAAACCTCTTAAATTATTATCACAATAATTAATGTGATATTATTTATTAAATCGCAAAGTACACCTGAAGTGTCACATTTATAAGGACTAATAAAAGTGTTGATAAATTTTGTATTGATTGAGGCATTTACAAAAGTCATTATATTAATTCATTTAACGACACTTGAAATACATGTTTAAAAAATATTGTTTAAACCATGGTTTGATTAAATTTGTTAAAAAGTCTTATATTACATTTGAAAAAGTGATGCTAAATCATGTTGCTAAAGATCTCTTTTGTAAACAATAGTGAGAAAATCCAATTACAAACTCCAGATGTGAATTAAAACTCATAATCAAAACTTAAGTATCCAACATTGTATTACGCGGTGCCAAAATCCTTTTCAAGTTATCACACTAAAAATATCTTATCCGAATAGTCCCGAACTTTTCAGTCCAGTTCTAGAGATTCAGCATTATAAATACTCATATATTGTTTTGGAGAATTGCAAATTCACGAACCATTAGAACCCTGAACACTCCTAGATTTTATTGTTATGTTTTTATCAATAAGAACTTATTGATAAAATTTATCTTTTATTTTAATGTAAAAATATAATTAAATATATTTTTAGGATTGTAGGAGGATGACATATATTTTTATTTATTAGTCTTTAAATAAATTTTTAAATAAGTTTTGAGAAGTAATTACAAAGGAGAAATTCAAAAAATTGGGTATTTTTGTTTATTTTCTCTCGAAATAAAAGAAATTTAATTTATTTATTAATTTATATTCTCTTTTTAAATATTTGTAAGTTGTAATTAAAAAAAAGCATTAAAAATCGGGTGAGGTGTCCAAAAATCACTATAATCTTGGTATGTTTAGGTAAATTGCAGAGCATTAATAGTTCACATGGTGATTTATGTAAATGACGCAAGTTTAGTGGGCAAATTTTTATTTTTCCTTTATAAAACCTAAAAATACCACACTCAAATTAGATAGTGCCATGAAATCATTAAAATTTCGGTATAAAAAATAAAATATAAATTATATAATTCAAATGACAATTCGGTACAAATAATAATTTATATGGAGAATCAGTTTGGGCCGAAATGTTATTTTTGTTTATTAATCTCTAAGCATATTCCGAGGATACCCCTCTTGAGAGGACCCCACATTTGAGATCAACAACATGCATGTGTCATGTTATTCATTTATTTGCTGCCGCAAAACAATTCTTGGTACATGGGGGGCGACCTCCCCACTAGTATGCCGCCACGTGTCAGCTCACTAGTACAAATTGGAGGCAATCATTCATCAGCCCTTCACATTCACATCCCAAAGCTCAACTCTCTTTTCTGGGGTTCTCTGAACTGGTAAGCACCCATTTTCCGATTCTTACTGTGCTCCAAGTCTTTTTTGACCTTTTTTTTTTTTAATTAGTATCTTAAGTTTTATGAAGACTTAGACAGGCATTGTTGTGTGCTTTCTTTATAGTGTACGAACACAACCATTGTTGTTTACCTTTTTTTCTTCCTCAGTTAATTTATTTATTTTGTTACAATTATTTAGAACTCCAACAGATTATTACCGGAAGTTCGGTGAGTTTGAGTGCTTGAGTGTTTTACTGAAAAGGGTGCTTTCTGAAAATTTGTTACATTTCCAGATTTACTAATTATTCTTTATTATTCTTAGTTATACAGAGTGAAAGGATCAGCTATGGCATCTGTAAAAGCTTCACACTTTGTGTCCCATATACAAGGCGGAACAACTTTATTGGATTCTAAGACCAGTTTGGCTCAGGTTGGCCTGAAGAGCCAACCTGTAACTCACAATGGTTTGAGATCCGTAAACAGAGTCGATAGGCTTCAAATGACAAATAAGGTGAAAATGAGTGCAAAGCAGTCCAGGAGCGTGGTAAAAAGGACTGGAAAGATCATTTGTGGAACTGGAATGAACTTGGTTTTCGTGTCAACTGAGGTCGGTCCATGGAGCAAAACGGGTGGGCTTGGCGATGTTCTTGGAGGACTGCCTCCGGCTATGGCGGTATGTGATTGGTTATACTTATTGTATTAACGGGCGAGCGATCAAGTTAACGTCTTCGTTCATTTATTGTGTAGGCGAACGGGCACAGGGTGATGACCGTCTCTCCACGTTATGATCAGTATAGAGATGCTTGGGACACTAGTGTGCTTGTCGAGGTTAATCTTTTGTTTCCAAGTTCTGTTTTTGTTATTAATTGCTAGTTTCTTTAAAAACCGATTAAAGTATTCGTAATCTACATTACAGATAAAGGTTGGAGATAGAACCGAGACGGTCAGATTTTTTCACTGCTATAAGCGCGGAGTCGACCGTGTTTTTGTTGATCATCCAATGTTCCTAGAGAAGGTAAGTATTGAGTGTTGCAGATTCAAGACTTGGTGATTAGTTTGACTGAACGTTGTGATTGTAATTTTGTTCTTTTGAAGGTATTGGGGAAAACAAAATCTAAGATTTATGGTCCTAATGCTGGGAACGATTACCATGATAACCAACTACGATTCAGCTTATTGTGCCAGGTACCAACTTTAAATCATCATTCCATGGGCTATGTTTCATTTCAATACCAATTTCTACATAGGGATTTGCTGTTGATATTCCATGATGCTGTATTTTTATGTTTCACGTTATCTGGTGTTAGTATCCTCTATTTTCTTTGTCACATTTTTACAAGCACGAGTTTAGCATGTATGCTTGCTGTTACTTTTCAGGCTGCTTTGGAGGCTCCTAGGGTGTTGAATCTAACCAGCAGCAAATACTTCTCGGGACCATACGGTGCCTGTCAAATTCATATAATCTCTACTTGCAGATTGAAAAAATTTCGATTGACGCCTAATCTCCAATAAATTTTTAGGTGAAGATGTTGTCTTCATTGCTAACGATTGGCACACTGCTTTGCTTCCATGCTACCTGAAGTCCTCGTACCAATCCAGGGGAATCTACATGCATGCCAAGGTAAGAAGCGAAAGCAAATCAAACTTTGGTGCGCGCGCCTACCACTCGACACTTATATTATAGAACATTCTCAAATTTTCTTATGTTTTTGCCTTATTGCTATTAGGTTGCCTTTTGTATCCACAACATTGCTTATCAGGGCAGATTTTCGTTCTCGGACTTCTATCTCCTCAATCTCCCTGATCAATACAAAAGTTCTTTCGATTTCATCGATGGGTATGAAATTTAAGAAAAGAAAAAAAACCAAAAAAGTTCCCTGTTTAGTTCTAAAGAAGTGAAGTATAATAAATTTTTTTTTTTTTTTTTTGTGTATGAATGTCTGTTACTGTTGTAGTTATGAGAAGCCAGTGAAAGGAAGGAAAATCAACTGGATGAAGGCTGGGATCTTAGAATCGGATAGGGTTCTGACTGTTAGCCCTTACTATGCTCAGGAACTCATTTCAGGGGTCGAAAAAGGAGTCGAATTGGACAACATCCTCCGTAAGACTTCGGTAACCGGTATCGTAAATGGCATGGATACTCAAGAGTGGAACCCGGCTACCGATACATACATTGATTGCAACTACGATATTACCACAGTAAGATCCTCCTACTTTCTAACATGTTGCGACTCTATTACTAATGAGTAGGGATATATTAATCGACAATTTGTACGTATGTACTGTCAGGTTACGGATGCTAAGCCTTTGTTGAAGGAAGCTCTTCAAGCTTCAGTTGGGTTGCCTGTGGACAGGAACGTCCCTGTTATCGGATTTATTGGTAGACTCGAAGAACAGAAAGGCTCGGATATTCTGGTCGCGGCTATTTCTAAATTTATTGGGATGAATGTTCAGATAATCATTCTTGTAAGTTTTACTCATCAACTTTCCAATCTTCCTCTTGGCATTATGGCTGTCAACCTTGACAAAATTGAAGATTATATTGATATTGGTTTATTTTTTCTGTCCTATGTATCCATCTATCAGGGAACTGGTAAGAAGAGGTTTGAGCAGCAGATCGAACAGCTAGAGGTGTTATATCCTAATAAAGCTAGAGGAGTGGCAAAATTCAACGTGCCCTTGGCGCATATGATAACTGCTGGTGCTGATTTTATGTTGATTCCAAGTAGATTTGAACCTTGTGGTCTTATCCAATTACATGCCATGCGATATGGAACCGTGAGAGCCTTTATTGTAACCTTTTTTTTTTTTTTTATATTTTTGGCTCTTTTAAACTGTTTGCAATTGCTTGATTTCTCGTGATCTATTTTTGACATGGAACTGGTTGGATCAGATACCCATCTGTGCTTCGACCGGTGGCCTCGTTGACACTGTGAAAGAAGGATACACTGGGTTCCATATGGGAGATTTTAATGTCGAGGTATGGGAATGGATTAAAAATTGAGGTATTCAAAATTTTGTGAATAATAAGAATTCCTTTTTGTTACATATGATTCAAATCCTTTAGTTCTTCATGTCAAATCATATATGAAAAGTGGATGATAATGTATTATTATATTGTATTTGATATCAAATTTTATCTAAAGTGAATGATGTTGTATTAAAATATTTAATTATATATATTAATAAGATAGCATGTGATGGAGAGTAAGTGTAATAAATTGTTGGTGGAGTATTGATTTTTGAGTTTTAGACCAAACAAGTATTCGTTATACGAAATACCAATACGGTATTCCAAACCTCATGTCAAACAAGCCCTAAAAGTTCTTATATTCTTGTTTGCAGTGTGCCACTATTGACCCTTCTGACGTGATAAAGATAGTAAAAGTCGTTAGCAGAGCTCTTGCAGTTTACGGTACCCTTGCCTTCAACGAAATGATCAAGAGCTGCATGTCACAGGATCACTCCTGGAAGGTACTCATTGACATATATTTACTAACTTCTGAGTTATTTCGTTTGATTTATTTTATAAGTTGGGCATAGACGACCGTCGTATAACCATGGTTGACCGATTTATTTCAACGTTAAGCGGAAGCAAGAGTGCAATTAAGTCTTTTTAAATTACTGCCAGATCATCGTTTTACCAATCTTGACCCGTGGTCCGAACAAGCAGTATGGGACTCTCGGCTTGTACTAGCGACTTGGCCTAAATTTCAATCATTCTTAATCCACCACAGCGGCCCCTATGGCCCGAATCTCCTTTAGCAACACATTCGCACGACCCAATCTAGTTGTTGTATTTCGTGACACAACGGGACTCGTCAGCAGCAACATCACAACCGGCTACACACGTCGTCCAGTTGCTGCAAAGGGGAATCGACAGGAAGTTAATGAAAGGAGTGAAATCGTACACACACAAAGTATAAATATGGAACAACTAATCCCCTTTCTTTTTCGTGTAGTCGCCGAAACGGATTTGGAACGTCTAGTGTTTTTTAGCTACAGAGATCTGGTTCAGATCTCAAATTACAACTGACCCCTTTATCGTAGTAGTAAGTCGGCAAGGCCACGAGGCTTCCTGGAAACCCAGACCACCGCCAACACTACTGGTAACCTTGAACGATGACATAAGGCGACGCTCATAAAACTTTTGACCTGAAGCTCAGAGTCCTCACACACGAATCTCACTCTCACAAGTAACAAAAAATTTTTGACCTAAAACTCAGAACCGTCTCACACACGAATCTCACTCTCAAAAGTCAGTTTAATCACCAGAATCAAAATTCACGGTTTCAAGGCAAGACTCAAATGTCTCAATCGGTGACCACATCAACATGATTCAATTCAGAAGGAATTTTTTCAAGTAAAACTATACCTTTAGTGACCACATCTCGAATAAAGTGGTATTTCACATCAATGTGTTTAGTTCGATCATGAAAAGTAGGATTCTTAGCCAATTGAATAGCGAACTGACTATCAGAAAATACTACAACATCATCATTAAGAAATCAAATTTCATAAAGCAAATCTTTTAACAATGGCTTCTTTAAACGCCTCAGTTATCGCAACATATTCGGTTTCGGTTGTCGACAAGTAAACCACATGATGTAACTGCAATTGTCCAACTAATACACGAGCCACATAAGGTAAACACATAAGAATTAGTCGATTTTCTATTGTCCCTGTCATTTGCATAGTTAGAATCCACATATCCTTTCAAAACATAATTTAAGACTTAAAAAATCTCAAACCAAGATTAACATAGAATTTTAAGTAACCAAGCAACCACTTAATAGCTTCCCAATGAATCTCACTAGGGTCGGACTTATACCTACTCAAGCAACTCACAAAATATGCAATATCAGGCCTAGTACTAATCATCATATACATACAAAACCAATAACACTTGCACAGGGTTCATTTTTCATGTATTAAATATATTCTTCATGAATGGGAGACTGTTGTTACTAAGTAAGACCAGCAAGTGGTACATTACCATGTTCAGTATCCCTCATAAAAAATTTACTCTAAATCTTCTCAACATACGAAATCTGATTCAGAAAGTTAGTAGAATATTTCCTATCTCTAACAATGTTAATGCCAAGAATATTTTTTGCATCTTCTAAATATTTCATGTCAAATTTAGCACTAGGCAATTTCGCACATGCTCGATAGATTTGATACATGAACTAATCAACAACATGTCATCAACATAGATCAACAAGAAAGCATGCACCTTAGTATCTAATTTAAAATACAAACAAGTATCATATGAACTTTTTCGAAATTAAAAAAAAACATACACTCGTCAAATTTCTTGTTCCACTGTAAGAGATTGTTTCAAACCATAAAGAGATTTTTTTAAGCAAATACACATGATCAGACTTCAATTTTTCAACTAAACCATCAGGATGACGCATGTAGATTTTTTTAAATCTAAATCACCATGAAAAAATGCAGTCTTAACATCCATTTATATTAATTCCCAATTAAACTGTGCACACAAAGCAAGCATGATTCTAACAGTAGTAAACTTCGCAACAGGAGCTAAGATTTTAGTACAATCTATCCCCTCCCTTTGAGTAAATTCCTTAGCAACTAAACAAGCTTAAAAATAACATAATCACATTCATCATTGACCTTAAACAACCACTTACAATCCACAGTAGAGCAATTATTAGGTTTAGGCATAAGGACTGTTCCTCGGGATTGGGTTTCAACTTTTCCTTTTCATCTACGTATTTTTAACATGCAAAGAGTTCATTTTCTCATTCATAAAATTTAACCATTCAAAAAAATGCACACATTTCCAATCATCGTCATGGGAATTAGGTTCACTATTATAAATCAAATCGAACACACTACAAGCAAAGGAAGTCATAACAACGTTCCTTCTAAGCCTATCTCTAGAAAGTTGATAGCCTTCTAAAGACTCATTTTTAAGCAGATTATCAATACACACATCATGCATTGTAGAATTATCAGCACTTTCATCAGTTAAATCAGGCAAATCATCATGTAAAATAAGCAATATTTTAGTTTCAATATGCATATCAGAATTACGTAAACTAGGTGATTGCTCCACCTTACTTGGAGCCGTATCTAACTCACAAAAAAGCATAAGAAAAAAACAAACATGGAAGATCAGATTCATTGAAAGTTACATCACGACTTTAAAACTAGGTTCACCCCTAAGTCGTGATTTATACCTTTGACACCTTCGGGATAACCTAAAAGAACACATTTTTTCGACCGGGGTTCAAGTTTATCACCCTATTGATGAACAAACGCAACATAACCAGAAACTTTTAAATTTGAAATCAATCTCACGACTAGATCACGCATGTTTAGGACACTTACCATTCAAAAGAACAGAAGGGATCTAATATCAAATCAGCAGAAGTCAAAACAGCTGCACCGCAAAACTTTTTAGAAAACACCGGAACATGCAAGCATACATCTAACTCTTTCAAGTAAAGCTCGATTCATGCGTTCCAAATCCCATTTTGCACACGAGTATAAAGAACAGTTTTATGTCTTTGAATACAAGAATCAACACACAATTATCAAATAAGTTGTTGCAAAATTCAAGTCTATTGCCCCGTTCAGAGAATCTTGATTTTCCTACCCATTTGGTTTTCAATTTAAACTTTCCAAGACTGGATTTTTAAACTCATCATACTTTTGTTTTGAAAGAAAAACCCAAGATTTTTTGGAAAATTCTTCAATCACATATAAAAGATAACAACTTCCACCTTGGGTGGGTTCTCTAGCTCGATCCCACACATCATCTTGCAAATATTCAAGTGTTTCGGTGCACTAAGAACTTTGGGACGGGGGAAATGAGAAATTGCACTTATGTTTCTTTTCTAACACATAAGAGTCACAAAACGACATACAAGGTAGTTTATCATTACCAAAACAACCAAAATTATGCAGAATATCTAGACCCTTACCACTCATGTGACATAACCCATTATGCCACCAATCAGTTTTGTCCACTTGGGCAACATTCACAGAAGTAGCAACAACATTAGACTCAACAACACATACATACAAATTGTATAATTTGACAGCTTTAAAAATCATAAGAGAACATTTCAAAATTTTCATCAAACCCTTCCACCGTCTACCTTCTTACCCATCATCTTCCAATGAAGCACTTGATATCAAGTCATTGCACAAATCAGGTACATGTCTAACACTTCTCAAAGTCACACCATAACTCGAATCAAATTTCAAACAATCATCACTGACATTAGCTACTTGACACTTTTTCTTATTTTCCATAGACACGGTCCCATGAGACACTTTCGTATAATTTGAAGATAATTTTCTAAATGGAGACATATGAAAAGTGCAAGCCGAATTAACAAGCCACTCATTTTCGCATGAAGAAAATGACAAAACAAAATTCACAACATCAATATTTTTCAAAGACCATAAAGACATCATTATTTTCATTACTCAAAGCCATATTCGTCTGGTCATTCGGCTGGTTTTTGAAATTTTGATTTTTGTTTTTCTTGGGTAATATACACTTACAAATGTAATGACCCGTTTCACCACAATTAAAGCACTTTTTGTTCTTATGCCTACACTGAGACCTAGACTTTCTTTTGCCTTTCTTTTTATAATGAGATTGGTTATTTCGGTAAGATGAAGATTTTTGATTTTGAAATTGGTTTCGAGACCTTCCTCTAACTAAATTAACCTTACAAGAACTCCTAGGACCTCTATTGTTTTTCAAATTTAATTCCTTTATATTTAGACCTTTAACAATAGTTTCAAGACTCACATAGTCCCTACCATACTTTATGACAGATTTAACTTCATAGTAAGAATCAGAAATAATATTTAAGAGAATAATATGTGTGTAATCATCAATATATTTGTCTCAGGTTTGTATAATATCTTGAAAATTTTTAGTAAATTCATAAATGTTATCATCCACGTCTCGAGACAAATCAAGTTTAAAGCAAAAAGAGACTTCAAATAAAAATAATTTGCTCAGCAAAGAAGTCTGGGTATATAACTTCTCTAGTTTTTCCCATTAACTCTTTCGCCGTATCAAGTTTACCAACTTTAAGCAAGACAGAATCAGATTAGCTTGAAATAATCGAAGAATACGCATACTCAACCATTTCAAAATTGTTTTTTAGTAATTTCTCCTGAAAAACCACTTATCGTTTTAAAAACCTTTTGTTGGATTAAAATTCCTTTCATTTTTCTGCTGTCAAATGGCAAAACCACTTTTATCATTGAACGGAAGTAAGTTAAAAATAGAAGTCGAAGACATTTTGAAAAAAATTACGACACTTAACAGTAGCACTCAACAAGCCAACAAATAACATAAGAGTGTGAACACGTATAGTAATTAACTTAAAATAATAATTCACACAGAATCAGTTACACTCAGAGCACATAGACATAAAAACGATCAATTGTAGTACTGATTAAATCACAATGGAAGATCGTCGGTTCACTAATTAACTTAGCAGATAAGTCGGTCAGTGACCTTGGCACGAAATCAACAGCCCATGCCCCTCCTCAAGATGGCCTACGGCGCTAAGCGGCCCGTGTAAGAGCTTTTGCGTATGTGAGCTACCGATAACTAATTTAGTAACGAGAAATAAATTAATGAAAGAAAATTAAACACATAAGTTTCGACAATGAGCATATATAGAAAAGCATGTAGCAATCACATCAAATAGTTTAAATTTAACCTAAATCTACGAGCTATGCCCAAAATAATTAAGGCCGCTACTAGCAGTATTTACATTATGAAATTTAAAACAGAGGGGATTAAGTCAATTTACCCTAGCAGGACTCTAATTAAGGCCTTAATCTTCCGTAGTGGCGTACAATCGACTACGCTCTGATATCACTGTTGGGCGTAGCCGACTGTTGTAGAACGGTAATTGACCAATACATTTCAATTTTAAGCAGAAACGAGGGGTAGTTAAGTCTTTTTAAGTTTTTGCCCGATCGCCATATTGCCAGTCTTGACCCGTGGCCCGAATAAGCAATATTAGACTCTCGACCCGTACAAGCGGGTTGGCCCGAATTTGCAATCGACCCTAATCCACCATAGTGGCCCGAGCGACCCGAATCTTTTTCAGCAACCCGTTCGCACGACCCAATCAAGTTGCGGTACGTCGTGACTCGACTGGAATCATCAACGGCAGCAACACATCCGACTACTACCGTTCAGTTCCTGCAAAGGGGAACCAACAACAAATTAATGAAAGGAGGACTGAAATTGTACACACTCACACACACAAAGTATAAACCAGGGACCCGTAACCCCCATTTGTGGACGACCAGGATTGAGTCTGATAGGAGGATCCGGAGCGCCTGACTCGGTCGGTTTAAGGCATCGTCTTGGGCTTCCGGATCAACTAGGTAGTAATGGGTCGGGTGAAAAATAATTGAGGGACAAAACAATTGGGCCATATTAAAACATTAGATATGAAATAATAAAATAGTTCGGATATTGATACTCTTAAAGTTATGAAACACCTAAATCTTTTTAATTTCCCTCGACTACCCTTTTCCTTATAAAAATACACACACAGAACCAACCATGCACACAACAAATTTTTAGCTGCCATGACTGGCGTCCCATAACCTAAAAACATCCATATTTCACGGCCACCGTTTCCCAAGCTCACTTCCATTCGCTATGGTTGTTGTCTTCCAAACTCAAAGCCCATCATCTAAAACCACTGCCTCCACCAACACACGAAGAAAAAGAAAAAGGAAAAACAAAAAAGGAAAACTAGGTGTTTGAATCAAATTTTTGAACACCTTAAACCGCAATAGGAAAACCAGATCCGGACGTGCATCATGACGTTCAGATAAAGAAGATGAATTGGTTGTGGGGCCTTTACGGTAGCTTTGACATTTTTATATTATATTTTTCAATTGGAGTGATTTCATATTATATTTTTCAATTGGTGTGTTTCGGCCCTTTTGGGGTATCAATATTGGACCCCATAGAAAAATTGTATCGCCATTGTGACACTGGTCGTAACATTTTTACAGGGACCTGCGAAGAAATGGGAAACAGTGCTGCTAAGCTTGGGTGTTGCTGGGAGTGAACCTGGGATTGAAGGCGATGAAATTGCTCCACTCGCCAAGGATAACGTTGCCGCTCCTTGAAGAGCCTTTATTACTTTATTGGGCTCCACGATTGTAATCGACAAAGTGAAGTGACACATAAAGTGAGTCGCTTATTATAATATTTATAGGACAACTGCATCAGAACCAGAATGGGCAGAAGGAAGGACTATTATGGTTGAGTGGTAACTAACAAGCATTCTTTCAGGATGTGATATTTTGTGTTTAAGAATCATTTGAAATAAATAAATAAGGTCCTTCAAAGATGTGTAGTTTTAAATTTGTGCATATTTAGCACATTGGAATTGGAGCCATTGGTTATCAAAACATATTATTTACCATTTTTTTAACTTATGTTAGAAATTAACCATCTATATACAGTTTACATATACATTAAAAACTCCATACATTCATATCGTTCGGACCGGGAAAAAAATATTACTATACGGAGTTATTCTTGTATAGAGTTTTACAAAAAAAAATAATTTTTTCGTATAAAAAATAATATAAATATAAAAATAACATATACATTGTATATTATCTATCTAGAATCATGTAACTAACTTAATAGTTTTGACTAAGAAATTTAAATACATACACTTGAGTTACATCAAAAAAATGAATCTAAAGACTATAAGTTTTGACAATTTAAATACATACACTTGAGTTAAATCAAAAAATGAATRTAYGGACTATAAYRTTTGACAATTTAAATACATACACTTGAGTTAAATCAAAAAATGAATATAGGGACTATAAACTCTGACCATATATGTACTTATGTCTTAACCGATGAAGAAATTATCGTGGGAATCAGGCAAGAAGACGAAGGAGATAATCCGAAAGATGATAGTGATGAAATAACACAAGTTTCGTGTCATGAAGCTTTAGTTATGTTAGATAAGTTGGAATCATTTTGGCTTCAACAAAGGGATCACATGCAAGCGAGCTATTGAGCACTCGCAAATTGAAGGATCAAGTATCGATCTATAAAATTAAGTCGATGTGACAATCAACTATAGTTAAATATTTTAAGTCATCTTAAACATGTTATTGATTTTGATAAATAAAAATATAATTAATAAATATTTTTATAATATATTAATCATTTATTCCTATATAGAGGTATAAATCCTTAAGACGGGACTTGAAAAATGTATGACTAATGACAATGTGGAGTTTATTCTTATTTATAACTAGTCTCAAGTTGGGACTTGAACTTTTTATTATTATAGGGAGTTTATTCCTATATAAAGTATTACTATAGAGAGTTTTTACTTTAAATGTACTAATTCTTTTCAAGTAATATTGTGATTATCCCACATATATATTAAATCTAAATCAATCATATCCTACGTGTCTGTTTAGAAAATTTTGGGTTGACGTATAATTTTCTCGTGATTCGAATGCTTACTTGGCGAAATTAGAAAAATAAATAAAAAAAAGAAAGAATTATAAAAGAAAATATAATAAATTATGTAGATATTAGAATTCTTATATTTAGTAAGTATTCAAACCTCCAAAATTCGCCTAGTAAGCATCCAAATCATCAAAAATATTACACGTCAGTTCGAAACTTTCTAAACAAATATGATGATATTATTGTACTTTTGGTATTCACAAAACTCATCTTTGTATAAGATGACATATTAAATTAATATCAGATCTTGATGCTTGTTCGCCCTAAATTTTATCATGTACGAGTTTCAATTTTAGAAATAATGAGCAGGTAAGTATTCACAGAGACTAATACTTAGAGCATCTCCAATGCAACAATGTTGAAAGTGAAAAAATTGACACATGGAATAAAAATAATTATGTGGCACATTAAAATAATTATGTGGCACATTAAATGCTTGACATTGTCAAGAGCAATGTTAGATTCTAGACATTACTCTAACAATGTCTACAATTAATTTTAAAGATATCATCCAATCATGTTATTTCTCTCTCTTTATTTTTTCTAAAAATAAATAAAATAAATTATCACATATATAACATTAACATTGATGCATTGGAGAACTTTTTTTATAAAATTTCAATGTCATTTGCCACATATGATCAATTAACACTATTGTATTGGAGATGCTCTTATATTCAGTACCATAAATATAATAACGATGATTTATCTAAACAATAATAAAGAGTGATTAAATATACTAATTTAAATAACATAAATAAAATAAAATAACTTAAAAGAGATTGAAATGGTTTTGGAAAAACAATTCGCAAAAAGGATATGTCAACAATGGGGTTGTTGATTACGTCTTGTTTAACAAATATTGAAATATTGAGTGCTTTGCATCTTTTTATAAAACTTACTATTTTATAAAGCTATCACTTGTATTGTCTAATCTCTTTATCGAAATCTCTAGAATCAATGATCAAACCATAAGACGTAATTCTCTCAAATTCTAATCATATAGTTCAACTCCTAGAAGACCAACAAGACTCTAATACTTTTATAAACCCATATATACCGCTAGATATACGTATTGATAAATATCAAATATTTACAAGCCTAACATAGTCTATCAAGAAAATATAGCTAAACATACATAAATATTTGCAACTATTTCTCTACCAAATCTAGAAATGAAAAGGTTTTATATATACATAGCTAACACAAAATAAAATAACTAAACATAATATTCATGCTCATAAAAAGAATTAAATAGAAAGATAGAACTGCCACGAATCCAATGATTCATCTTGTATCCTGGCCATTGTGATGTTTGGGACTCCTCTCCTTGACTTCTTCTTAGCCTTCTATGATATTATATATTTTTTAGATGAATGATTACTTTTATAAAGTTTAAAAAACCTAAAAAACATAATTTTCGCTGAATTTTAACTCTTATTGTCGCCGGACCTGACTTGCAACTTGGTTGCCAAGTTGAGTATAGCTCCAACGATTTGTGCTTCCTTCAGCACTTGACTTGTAAGTTGTGTGTCAAGTCAGATTCCAATTCGGGTGTATCATTAATTGTGTACCGATTTGCGCACACGACTTATAACTTGGGTGCAACTTTGTGTGCTTTCTATTCACTCTGGGCCCTCAAAAAGGTCAAATTAAAGGTGTTGTATTTTTCTTGATTTCAATAAAATGAAAATAACTTTATATTTTAATATAATAAATTAAACTTGCATTACATAAATGTTGAACTATAAAATCTAAACAAAATTCTGGAAGTTTATAATGATTTCACGCAATGGAATAGTGATACGGAAATATAATCCAAAATCCTTGAAATTATAGATTTAAAGTTCAAAGTACCATTCTCTCGGATTTAAATTTTATTTAAGAAAAAACATTAAAATAAAGCTTACACAATTTTCATAGTTTTCATTCAATCATCATTTTCCTTCACTCAATATCCTCGTTTGAACTTGAAAAGAATATCATTAAATTGGAATGAATTCAACATACTCAATAGGTATAACGACAATATCTCATACAAATAATATATCTTTAGAATAACTTATTAAATCATATAATTTATAGAATAGCCTTTTGAAAAAATAAAATAGAACTACAACTAATCTGCATATGGACTTTTTTACCTAGGCGCTCATTTTGTATGGTGTTGAATAGGGGTGTAAGTGAGCCAAATAGTTCGTGAACTATTCGCTACTCGACTCGATAAAAGCTCGCTCGAGCTCGTTTGAACTCTAGATTCATGGTATTCGGCTTGTCAGCTCGTGAGCGGGTTCGTTAGTGAGTTTTAGAGTGAGTTCGTTATTAAACTCGTATAAATTAAACTAATAATTTAGTTTTAATTATAATTTTTATACTTGTTCATATGAGAAATACAGAAATATATATATAAACTTATTTGTTAACGTATCTTAGTAGGTGTATTATATATGATTTGTACTTTTTTGTACACTTTTTGTGGCGCATTCGCGTGTGTTTTGCTTGCGTTTACAGGTTTTAGGAGTCGTTTTGGCCAATTTCGTTAGTTTTAGGTTTTTATAGCTTTTGTGCGGTTTTTAGTCGTTTTTCGTACGTTTTTACCCGTTTTTATATTTTTGGCCGTAGGATAACCAAGCGGGTCTCCTGCACGCTCAGGGCATCTCTTTCGACTCGGATTGGAACGGATAAAGTAAGGAAACACAGCGTGAACGAGGAGTGACAACCGGCGGACGTTTAGAGCGAAATGAGAAAACCGAGCCGGAGCAGCCAAGCCAGTCGATCGACTGACACAGCCAGGATCGACTGGAGTCCAGTAGCTTCGAAGATTTTGGGCAAAGCAGTCGATCGACTGCTCCTCAGTCGATCGAATGAGACGCAGTCCATCTCGTGATTTTGGCCCATTTTGATGTTTTTGCCCCTGCGTTTTTGTATAAATAAGACCAACTCTCCAACCTTATCCAACAAACTCTCCTTGGTGGTTTTGGACTTGTTCCATCTCCTCCAAGCCTCTACCATTCCTTGCAATAAAAAACAGTAGCTTAATTCTTAGTTAATGTAGTTTAGCTAGTTTAGTAGTTAGAGTAGAGAGGTTTAGGTGTTCTTAGCAAGTGTTGGAGAAGGTGACATATCCTTCACTTGTGGTTCTTGGTTGCTTTTGGAAGATTGTAATAGACTTGAAGCTTTGAGTTCAATGCAATTTGGTAGTGTTCTTTCCCTTACTTTCTTGTGTTGTTATTGTTGTTGTTGCTCTTGTTTGGTTGAAATTGTTGTGTTGGTGATTTGGTTTTAGATTATGTTGTCTTTATTAGCATTTCAATTCTTGAATGTTTGGTTTTATTTCTTATGTTGTTCTTCTTTTATTGCAAACTCCATTGATGCATCCCTCTTTCAAGCTTTTTGCTCTTTTTAGCTAAGCAAACTTTAGGTATATAAAAGCCAAATGGGACTTTCTTCTTTGGTAAATTTGACTTTATTTTAATTTAATGCTTTTGACTTATTTTAACTTTCAAGCTTTGTTTTTCCCTCCAATTTCCCTTTCAATTTGCAAGCCTTCTTAGTTTAGTAATTTTAATTTATGCAATGTTGTTAATTAGGTTTAGTTAATATCATCAATTAATTACTTTCAAACAAGATTTAATTCGCATTTGATGCATTAGTTTAGAAATTACGGGTTTAGGGTTTAGGTTCGTTTAGAACCATTAATCGGATTTTGTTGAGAATTGGGATTGATGACCCCAATACTTGATTGACATTTGGGATTGACAACCCCGAATCGTGGATTAAGTGCTCGGTAAAAACCGATTGATCGTGGAGACGAACCGAACACCCTAAACCCAATCATTTTTAATTAAAGTCTCATTTTAAAGCTTTAACATAAAACTCAAACCAAACCAATGACTTAATGATTTCGTAGATTAGATTAGTGTTATTTAGCTTAACAAGAGAGTGACTAAATACACCGACCGCCGATTATATCTATCTTCGAGAGACACGACTCGGGAAAACTTACCGCTCTACAATCGACTCTTTACTACTGCGGAGAAGATTTCTTAGAGTGTTGGGAATTCTTCGATCAAATTTTGGCTCCATTGCCGGGGATAGATTAAGGCAAAAGTTGTTTTTAATTATTTATCTTGTTATATTAGTTAGTAGTTAGTTTAAATTTTTGTTTTACTTTCGGTGCTCGTAATCCTTTATTGAGTGTTGTGTTTGAGAGGTACTCATTCGGGAAGCCCGATGCCGCCCGCCTACACTCACGACAATCAAAGGATGCCTCCTCCACTCGATTGATCCGGCCGAGGATGGAAAACTACCGAGCTAGTTTGCCATACGACGACCCTTATATTCAGACTCCCAAGTATCCAAACCCTTACATCCAAACTCCCGAGTATCCAAATCCGTACACCACTCCCCCAAGCGATCAAGTCCCCTTGACTTACGATGACCCGTACGCTACGATTGGTGAAGAATGGACCCCCTCTTTTGATTATTCCGGCCCAAACCCTTCTCTTTCTCCACCGATTTCGTATCCCCATAACCCGAGCATGGACCCGTATGCACCTACTCGTGATTCTTATGATCCGGGTCTTGACGAAACATATGCTCAACTCGCCCTTACTCGAGCTTTGACTCGTATGCTCCCCAAATTCATGATTCATATTCTTGGAGCTACGACTTTTACGACCTACCCACCTCGAGTTCGTATACTCCGAACGACGACCCTTACACCTCACTTTTTCAAGATTCATCTATGCCCCAACTCCCGAACTTTGAGCCTCTCTCATCCGAGCTCGTGGAGGTGATTCGACAATTGGATGAATGCCTTGCTCGCATGGAGACTCAAGTAGAGCAAATTTCCAACGAAGTGGACGAGCTTAAAAGACCGTGTCCTTGACGAGATGCCCATCTTCGATGTGGTGGATCCCACCGTTGTTGTTGGCAATGAAACTTTTGATGGTCTTTTGAAAGAGGTGTGCACGGAGGTGGAGATAGAGGGTGAGGAGAAAGGTTCGGAGATTGGCGCTACCCCTCTCGTGTTTTGTGAAGAAGTTGTAAAGGAACGTGAGGAGGGGTTATCTTTGGGGTCTCCAACGGCACTTGGATTGTCGATCTTACTTGCTTTTGCCATGGATGATGAAGTTGTGCCGGTTTTGGAGGATGTGGAGTTAATTGTGTTGGGAATCGGTGGTACCGTCGCGCAGCGGAAAACAAATTTTTTTGAAATAATAGTAATTTGAATCGAATTCAAATTGACGACGGCACAATTTTATAATCAATTAATTGAAACAATATTTTAATTGCTTTTAATAAATAGAAACAATTTGATTTTCGTAAAATCGAATAAGCATAATCGTTTCTATTAAACATATATATATATATATATATATATAATATATATATATATATATATATATATATATATATATATATATATATAACAATAATATATAGGGAAAATTCTCAAATACTACCAAAACATCAAACCCAATTCCCATATAATCCAATGACTCTTTTTATTCCTATATAAACCAAATACTTCCCATTTAATACAAAATTGTATTTAAACTATCAAAACTACCCCTACATCTCCCTCTCTCTCTCTCTCTCTCTCTCTCTAACTCTCTCTCTCCCCTAAATTAAATATGTTCCCATTAAACTATGTCCCAATTTGCTACCAGAAATCCCACTAATTTAGCAATTTGTCTAAATTATTAAACTATATAAATTATGAGACTGAAAGTTAGCATATAAAGTCAACAAATAAGCTCACTATAATTATAATTTTGAAGTTGGAAATGAGAGAATATTAATTATAATTTTGCAGTCTTAATGTGAATGTGAATAAACTTGTATCCATGTTTGTTTGTATAATTATAATTTAGAAATTAGATTTTTAAATCCTAATAACATGTACTTTTAAAGTATCAATGATTATAACCTAGGAAACTAACCAACAAATTAATTACTTAATACTAATAGTATTATTTAACTATTTATAATAATAGCTTGTAATTAATCCAGCAAAGTAGAATGTAATTTTTTAAAAATCGTGGAAAATTAGTTTGTAATTTTCCAAAAAAATTGTGAAGTAGTATGCAATTTATGCAAATTAGTTTGTAATTTTTCAAAAATTTTGTGAAGTAGTATGCAATTTATGCAAAGTAGTACCTAATTTCTCAAAAAATTATGCGAAGTAGTATGTAATTTCCCAAAAACTATACGAAGTAGTGTGTAATTTTTCAAAATTTACACGAGTAGTTTTGAAATTTACACGCGTAGTTCTAAAATTACACAAGTAGTTCTGAGATTTACACGAGTAGTTCTGAATTTACGTAAGTAGTTCTGAATTTACACGAGTAGCTCTGAATTTTTGAAGAACAAAATAAAATAGTTAAAAAAGGGTAATTTAGTAGTCTTATATAAACAAAGTAGTTTGTAATTTTAACAATGTAGTGCGTAGTTCGCAATCTGAATAAAATAGTTTGTAATTTCAACAGAGTAGTTCGTAATTAATTATGTAATAACATTCCATATAATTTAGATTATGGAAAGATGATTTGTGGAACACAAAGATACCTAATTGTCATTTTCCCTACGTTTTTTTTTTGTAAAGTTGCAATTACCTTATTTATCATATTTTACTTTATTGGTTAGACTTCAAGTTTGGAAAAATTGAAATTGCATTAAATGAATTTTATTAGCATGTCATAATTTGATTGTTTAAACTCCTCCTCTTGAGAAGAATCTATTAAGGGTAGTTTAGTATATTATTATAGTAATTGGATTATTATGGAACTTTTATATTCAATGGAGTTTTATGGCAATTGATTTTATGTTTTGGACTATATGGGAATTTTTCCTTTATTTATTTCATTCTGTTTTGATTTATTTTTATTTTTAATTAAAGTAAGCCCATAACAATTGTGGGCTGGGCTCAATTAAATAAAAACAAAACCTATTAATTAACGGAAAAATTACAAGAATAACTAACTTAACTTTTTCTTTTTACAATTTTACGATGACTTGAAACTTTTTACAATTATACTTAGATTTTCTTATTATTTTAAATAATTACGTATATTCTTAAATTTTTCTTTTTAATAGTTATAATTAATTTTATCCATTCAAACCCACCTTCTCATCTCTTCAAATCTATTTTCGTATCCCGATCTCTTCTAATACAATTTTTAGTCACAATTCTTAATTTTTTCATCGCAATATACAAAATAAAAATTTTATCTTCTAACTTTTGAAATCTACATCCTGATCTCCACTGATACAATTTTTAATTTTTCGTTGCAATATACAACATAAAACTTTTATCTCCTAACGTTTTTTCAATAAAACTTTTATCTCCTAACTTTTTTTTCAATCTTCGCATCCCGATCTCTTCTAATATAATTTTTAGTCACAATTTTTAATTTTTTCATCGCAATATACAAAATAAAACTTTTATCTCCTAACTTTTCAAATCTACATCCTGATCTGATACAATTTTTAATTTTTTCGTCTCAATATATAAAATAAGACTTTTATCTCCTAACTTTTTTTCAAGTCGCATTTGGGTTTATATATACTTTCAAATTGAAATATACAAAATAAAACTTTTATCTTCTCAAAATCTTTTCAAGTCGGTAGTAATTGATTTGATATATAACTTGAAGTTTAGTTGATATATCTCTTCGATTAAAATATACAAAATACCTTTAAAGAGTATTGGGTTGGTATATAAATACTATAATTTATTTTGCAATTCTTTTAATTCCTAGTATTTGAGTTGACACCAATTAATTAATTGAGTTGTTATATCCTTTTAAGCACCAGAATTTGGGTTGATAGTAGCAGTCGGGTGGAGTTGATATATAACTCGAAGGTTGATTGGGTTGATATATATTGATCAACTTCTTTTCAGGTCAAGTAGTATTTGGATATAACTTGAAGATTATACTACCATTTTTCTTGAGTTGATATATAACTAAGGTTGATCGGGTTGATATATAACTTAAGTTGATCAACTTCTTTTTAGGTCAAGTAGTATTTGGATATAACTCGAAAACTTCTTTTTAGGTCAAGTAGTATTTGAATATAACTCGAAAATTATACTACAATCAACCAACGTAGCGTTTTCTCCAAATTTGATTTGCGTAGCGGTTTCTCCAAAATTGATTCAGAATTGAGGGGCAGTTTGTTAGTTTTTCTCGTATTTTTGATAAAACTCTCGTGGAAAAGGTATTTTTAACCAAATTTTATTGTAAACATAAAATTAATTTTCTTTACCTAAAATTAGGTAGTTATGTAAATTACCCTTAATTAAAGTCCAAGCCCAATCCTAAAAGGACTTAAAGAGGATGGGCCTAAATAAAACAATAAAAACAAGACTTAAGCCCAACATAAAAACAAACCTTTTAACATCGGCCCAATTAATTTAAATAGAACACCTAATTTGGGCCGACCCGATTTTAAATCAAAAACCCCATCGGAATTAAATCATTTCTCACAAACGATAATTTCGAAAAATATAACAATTATATTTTCGCGTCCAGAATAATTTTCTCGTATTTTTTTTAATTTAGATTCAATCATATTGACATCTAATTATGCTAAAATTAACAATTAATTTCTAGCTGTTGTTTTCAATAATCAGGAAACACGTGGTGTGACCCTCAATGGTTCAGGTGTAAGCTAGCCGTGGGTTCACAACACATTGTAATTCGAACAACACATTGTTCTTATATGAGCTCGTCCCTTAGAGCCCCTGATTAAATAAAACTCATTTTATTTAATCACTGGTCAAACCAGAACCCAACCAATTATGAGAGGCGCCTAGCAACTACGCATCATAATTCCCTAGATACAAATTAAGTACCTGCAAGAACCTTGTGATATAGCTTATATGTACAGTACGATCCCTTCGCGATCTATGTC
>BMAC01000407.1:823928-836908 GCA_014905375.1 Phtheirospermum japonicum
CATATGCTCAACTCGCCCCGCCTTCTTCTTACTCGAGCTTTGACTCGTATGCTCCCCAAATTCATGATTCATATTCTTGGAGCTACGACTTTTACGACCTACCCACCTCGAGTTCGTATACTCCGAACGACGACCCTTACACCTCACTTTTTCAAGATTCGTCTATGCCCCAACTCCCCGGACTTTGAGCCTCTCTCATCCGAGCTCGTGGAGGTGATTCGACAATTGGATGAATGCCTTTCTCGCATGGAGACTCAAGTAGAGCAAATTGCCAACGAAGTGGACGAGCTTAAAAGACCGTGTCTTGACGAGATTCCCATCTTCGATGTGGTGGATCCCACCGTTGTTGTTGGCAATACAAACTTTTGACGGTCTTTTGAAAGAGGTGTGCACGGAGGTGGAGATAGAGGGTGAGGAGAAAGGTTCGGAGATCGGCGCTACCCCCTCTCGTGTTTTGTGAAGAAGTTGTAAAGGAACGTGAGGGGGGGGTTATTTTTGGGGTCTCCAACGGCACTTGGATTGTCGAGCTTACTTGCTTTTGGCGAGGATGATGAAGTTGTGCCGAGTTTTGGAGGATGTGGAGTTAATCGAGCCTCTTTTGCCACCACCCGATGCTTTGTTGCTACTTGACCAAGTGGAGGTGGAAGAGGTAGTGGGGAATGTGTTGGATCCTACTCTGTTATGCCCGACTACGACTACTTCTAAAGTCGAGAGAGAGGAGATTACGGTCGGGGAGATGAAGGAGTACGTAGACCCATTTTGGGATGATCACGTTTGGGTGGTCGACTACTCCCTCTTTCGACCACCGAAGCAAGCCCGCGATCTTGATAGTTCGACCTTCCGGCTTGCCCGACGTGCCCGCCTTGGTGACTTTTTGTCACCCGGTGTTTCTACTCGAGAACCACCAAGGCGTGGCATGATCGCCACCTCTTCTTGGATCCCGGATAGCGTTAATTGTATAAACCGTCGAGCTATAGACGTTAAAGTAGCGCTTATTGGGAGGTAACCCATTTGTAAAAAAAAAAAAAAGAGAGAAAATCCCAAAAAAAAAAGAAAATTCAAAAAAAAAAACTTTTTATTCGTATTTTGTTTTTGCAACCCCTCGTTTGTTCATTTTCTGTATGTTGCTTGCCTCAACTCCCGGAGAGGACTTATGCACGATCGCGTCGACACAAGCTCGGAGATAGGGGCGTTTCCTTTTCCCTTACACTTTTTACTGCTTTCTAACTTAATATGCAATGAGGACATTGCTAGGTTTTAAGTATGGGGTGGTTAGGGTTCGTCTTTGGTTTTTAAATTGTTGCATGCTTGCTTGTGATAATTTGAGTAGCGTGTGTGTTATTTTTGCTTGGATCCTTGGCGAAGTGACGCGGTTTTGATGATTTGGTTAGGGAGTTTAGATTTTCGATTGGATGTAGTGGACTTAGGTGGCTTAACTCGTTGGAACTTTGTTCGGCTTTAGCTTCGTGCTATCCTTGAGCTCATATAGAACTAGTGCCTCAACTAGCCTCGTCGTCGAACACCCTCAACTTTGTTCGGCTTTAGCTTCGTGCTATCCTTGAGCTCATATAGAACTAGTGCCTCAACTAGCCTCGTCGTCGAACTAGCCTCAACTTTGTTCGGAAATTTTGGGCAAAGTAGTCGATCGACTAACCCTTAGTCGATCGACTGAGACACAGTCCAGCTCGTGATTTTGGTCTATTTTGACGTTTTTGCCCATTATTTTTGTATAAATAAGACCAACTCTCCAACCTTATCCAACAAACTCTCCTTGGTGGTTTTTGGACTTGTTCCATCTTCTCAAAGCCTCTACCATTCCTTGCAATAAAAAACACTAACTTAATTCTTAGTTAATGTAGTTTAGCTAGTTTAGTAGTTAGAGTAGTGAGGTTTAGGTGTTCTTAGCAAGTGTGGGAMAAGGTGACATATCCTTCACTTGTGGTTCTTGGTTGCTTTTGGAAMATTGTAATAYACTRGAAGCTTTSAGTTCAATGCAATTTGGTAGTMTTCTTTCCCTTACTTTCTTGTGTTYWTATTGTTGTTGTTGCTCTTGTTTGGTTGAAATTGTTGTGTTGGTGATTTGGTTTTAGATTATGTTGTCTTTCTTAGCATTTCAATTCTTGAGTGTTTGGTTTTAMTGCTTATGTTGTTCTTCTTTTATTGCAAACRCCATTGAWMCATCCCTCTTTCAAGCTTTWTACTCTTTTTAGCTAWMCAAACTTTAGGTAGATAAAAGCCAAATGYGACTTTCTTCTTTGGTAAATTTGACTTTATTTTAATTTAATGCTTTTGACTTATTTTAACTTTCAAGCTTTGTTTTTCCCTCCAATTTCCCTTTCAATTCGCAAGCCTTCTTAGTTTAGTAATTTTAATTTATGAAAAATTGTTAATTAGGTTTAGTTAATGTCATCAATTAATTACTTTCAAACAAGATTTAATTCGCATTTGATGCATTAGTTTAGAAATTACGGGTTTAGGATTTAGGTTCGTTTAGAACCATTAATCGGATTTTGTTGGGAATTGGGATTGACGACCCCAATACTTGATCGACATTTGGGATTGACAACCCCGAATCATGGATTAAGTGCTCGTTAAAAACCGATTGATCGTTGAGACGAACCGAACACCCTAAACCCAATCATTTTTAATTAAAGTCTCATTTTAAAGCTTTAGCATAAAACTCAAACCAAACCAATGCCATGCACGATGCCGAGCTGAGGTACTCGGCCATGGAGAAGCTAGCCTACGCCCTCGTCACTTCCTTACAAAAATTACGTCCATACTTCTTATAACACAGAATAAATGTGCTGATGAGCTTCCCTCTAAAGCAGATCATGCACCGTCCTGACACATCAGGAAGAATGATCAAGTGGGTCATCGAGCTCGGGCAGTTTGACATAGCGTACGAACCAAGAACGGCCATCAAAGTAAAAGCTCTGGCCGACTTCATAGCTCAGTTCACCCTGGCGGTTGAGTCAGTCCCCGCATAGGCCGAACAATGGTGCATGTACGTCGATGGGTCGTCGACAACTGGCCGAGCTGGAGCTAGGATCGTATTAGTGAGTCCTGAAAAGAAGCCCTTCTACGCAGCCGTACGCTTCCAGCTTCCTTTGACTAATAACGAAGCTGAGTATGAAGCCCTCCTAGCTGGTCTCGAAACAGCTGCCTCGATGGGGATCAGGAATTTAAAAATACAGAGCGACTCCCAACTAGTGGTGAATAAGATCACGGGGAGTACGAGACCAAGGAGCCCAGAATGGCATTATACTTAGAACTCACTAAAGCACGCCTAGCTTAATTTGAATTCGAGGTCGTCCATGTCTCACAAAATGATAATGTTCCGGCAGACTCCTTGTCCAAGTTAGCGTCAAGCTTGGGCGTTGAGGAGATGGATAAAGTGACGGTCAGCCATCACTCAACAACGGCGCTTGACGCTGCCGCTGCCTATTCGGTTAGCCAAGCCGACCAGAATGAGGAAGTTCAGAACAAAAAGGGGAGCTGGATGAAACCTTTCCTACTTTACTTGAATGAAGGAGTGCTCCCAAAAGACCGAGCTGAAGCACGGTCAATACAAACAAAGTCAGCTCAGTTCACCATTGTGTATGGGCTATTATACAAGAGGGGGTATTCCATTCCCCTACTCCGTTTCTTGAATGAACAGGATGCTGAATACGCATTGAGAGAAGTACATGAGGGCGTCTATGGAAACCACGCTGGAGGACAATCGTTGGCTCACAAGTTATTGTTGGCCGACCTTGAAAAAGGATGCAATAGAGAAGATCAGAAAATGCGAAAAACGCCAAGTGTTTGCACCCCATATCAACTCTCCCGCAGAAACCCTCAATTCCATATATTCGCCATGCCCATTCGCTTAGTGGGGAATTGGCCTGATTGGTCCACTACCAAAGGACAAAGGAGGAGTAAAATACACAGTAGTTGCGGTCGACTACTTTACCAAATGGGCAGAAGCCAAACCACTGGCATCCATAACCGACCAGAAGATCATCAGCTTTGTTTGGAAGTCAATTATATGTAGATTCAGTGTGCCACTCTCAATAGTGTCTGACAATGGAAAACAATTCGATAGCAAGAGGTTCAAGACATTTTGCAGGGAGCTGAATATCAAAAATAATTTCTCCAAACCTTACCACCCTCAATTGAATGGACAAGTCGAAGTGGTCAACAAAATCCTCAAGTACACACTAAAAAAGAAGTTGGAAGACCTGAAAGGAAGTTGGCCAGAAGAGTTGCCCGGCGTTTTATGGTCGTATAGAACAACACACCGCTCTTCCATTGACGAAACGCCATTCTCACTCGCCTTCGGATCAGAAGCTATTATACCAGTTGAGATCGGCACGCCATCCTACCGAATAGCATAGTTCGAGGAAGAGAGAAATGACCTGGCGTGCCGAGCTGCACTCAACCTCCTTGAGGAAAGAAGAATGGATGCCGAACTAAAAAATGTGATCTACAAGCAACAAAGTGAACGCTACTACTACTCGAAAGTGAAGGCCAGAACTTTCAAAGTCGGTGACCTGGTCCTTAAACGCGTCTTCGGACCAAAACAAAGTCCCCTCAAACCAAAATGGGAAGGACCATTCAAAATATCAGAAATTCTCCAACATGGGGCTTACCACCTAGAATATTTAGATGGAAAGAAATTCCCGCATCCCTGGAATGTTGTATACCTAAAGAAATATTATCAATAAAATTAATCATTTCTCACTCTTCATTGAGAACACAGATCGACAAAAGCAAGGGGCTACCAAGCCCAAAACCAAATAAAAGAGTGATAGACCGACCTTACTAGGTCGATCTCACCCATGAAAATCTCATCGTAACAACTCTGCTCGCTAAGAGCAAAATAAAAATCCGAGCTCAACGCACCGAGCTCAAAAGAGTCAAACTCAAACTGAGCTGGCACATCAAAAAGAGCAAGTTTTCAAAAAATCCGAGCTCAACATGCCGAGCTCAAAGAGGGTCAAAATCAATATGTGCCGACACATCAAAAAGAGCAAGTTGTCAAAAAAAATCTGAGCTCAACGTGCCGAGCTCATAAGAGTTAGAAATCAAACTGAACCGACACAACCCAAAAGAGCAAGTTTTCAAAAAAAATCTGAGCTCAACGTGTCGAGCTCATAAGAGTGAAACTCAAACAGCGTCGACACAACCCAAAAGTGCAAGTTTTCAAGAATTCGAGCTTAACGTGCTGAGCTCAAAAGATTCAAACTCAAACTGAGCTGGCACATCAAAAAGAGCAAGTTTTCAAAAAATCCGAGCTCAACGTGTCGAGCTCAAAAAGGGTAAAGCTCAAACTGAGTCGGCACATCAAAAGAGCATTTTTTTCAAAAAAAATAAAGGCAATATGCGTACATATTTAGATCTCCAAGCCACAAAATAAAGAACAAAAAACAAACAAGTTGTTGAGGGCGAATAAAAAGGGAAAAGCCGGCCAGAACAAGCCGATCCGAATTCAATCATAAAATTGTTCAGAATGTCAAATTTGGCCGCCAAAAAGTGACGTGCCATAAAAGATACAGAAACACCAAGTCAGAAAAAGTACAAATCAATTCCCACCATCCTCATCATCATCATCATCTCCCTGCTCATCACCATCAGCGTCCATGTCGACCTCGCCGCCTCCCGTTCCATACTCCACCATTTTCTCAGCAATGTGCCTCTCAAAATCAGCAATTGAAGCCCCATTCTTCAGCATTTTGAGGGCTTCCTCCATGGTGGACAGGTACAAGGCGCTCATGATGGGCCCGAGAGTCTCAGCTCGATAATCCTCAGCATCGACAGCCTTTCCCCTCGCGAACACTACCTCATCCTCCCGGGTACGGACCGCCACCAGCTCAGCATGCTAGGTCTTCAGATCATCCAGATCGGACAAGGTCCGCTGGGTTGCACTCAGAGCCGCCTCGACGAATTATTCCGCCTTGTTAGCCCTCGCCATCCAGGAGTCGCGGTCGAGAATGAGGTTCATGCACTGATCGTGTGTTTCTTAAAGAGCAGCAAAGTCCCGCTGGAGCCGGGCATGGTCCTTTCGGAGGACAGAGAAGCTCCGCCGAGCTAACTTCATCGAGACAAAGGCCCGACAAAGGTTCACCTCCGAGAACCCCAGTTGACAATCCTCATCGAAACTAGAGACCCAGTCATCCAAGCTCGGTCCCCAAATGCGAGCGACACTATCCGAGAACTCAGAGAAGGGATACCCTCCAGCCGTATTTGGGGCATATCATCCCGAATAGTCATACTCTGTATGGACGCGGTGGGGGCGAGGGCCGCCGAATATGATCTCCTCATTCTCCACGGTGATGGGCTCCTGTTGGGAGCTCCCCTCACCGACCTGAGGAGCCGAGAAGAACTCCAGAGGAGAAGACGGAGCAGCCGTGCCAGTTTTCTTCTTTCTCTTGCCACCACTAGCAGCCGACCTCTTTGCAGCCTTCTTGCTCTCCTCTTGGAACTTGGCAGCTCGGTCAAGCACAACGAGAGACATGGTCTTATCGAAGTAAGGACAAAAAACTGCAAATAAAAGTCACAAAGTTTAGTAAGAATATAAATCAGACAAACTGGAACCTAAGACCCGGCTGTTGAACTAAAACCGAACAGGGTAAGCCAAACTAAGGAGCTCAGCCCCATTGTGGGAACCAGTGTTGGTCAACATTGAGCATTCGATAAGTCGGACGAGCTGAACGAACCAGACTGCCGAGCTTGGCCAAATCTCGAGAGTCGGCACCGGCAGACATCGGGAGTCAACCGTCAACTTGGTCGAACAGGACACATACCGAGCTGGATGAACCAAACTGCCGAGCTCGGCCAAAACTCAAGAGTCGGAACTGGCAAACATCAAGAGTCAACCGTCTACTCGGCCGAACGGGACATTGACCGAGCTGGACGAACCGAACTACCGAGCTCGGCCAAATCTCGAGAGTCATTACCGGTAGACATCGGGAGTCAACCATTGACTCAACCGAACAGGATATTCCGAGCTGAAGAGCTTGGCTTGGCAGTCAATAATCAAGACCAAAATAGTAAACGAGAAACCGACCAAGGGGGACCCGAATTCGAGACCGACAAATCATGAAGAGACTACTCAAATACAGTAAGATGAATAATAAAATCTGCCTCACCGAGCGAAGAGGGGAATCCCTGAGTTCGGCCCTTCAAAGTTTCGCCTTTGTGAGTAGGTTCTTGTAATGCCTATGCTCCGGGTCGAAATCCAAGATATCACACAACTGGGCAAGAAATTCCTTGCTAGGAGTCTCAGGCCGGCGATAAACTGAAAATAGAAACAAACAATGAGGATTAGATCGAAATAAGAAGAAAGACATTAATGTCATACTAATCGAACTTCTTAAAAGAATTGGGGGGAGAATAAAGTGAGCCGTCGGGGTTCCTCATTTGCCAGTCACCCCTGACATAGAACCAACAGGGTTTCCAGTCATGAAGAGTGTTGGGGAGCCCGGTCACGAGGTTCTTGAACTCTCCAAATCGAACCGAGTTGTAGTAAAATCCAGAATCGCTCCCGCACGTAGCCTTGAAAATATAGATCTACCGATGCTGGGAGCCGGCAAACTGTTAAGGTTGAAAAGCACAAACAAACCCAGAATCCGAGCTATGGCTAACGGGTGGAGCTGGAAAATAGGAAGCCCTATGTCATGCAAAATATCCGTCCAGAGCCGGGGGAACGGGAACGAAACCCTGAAGTGCAGGCTGTCTGTGAACATGGTAGTACAGGAGGCCGGTGGACAATGGATATGCTCGGCGTCGTAAGGGAGAAACAAGTGAACAGCCCTGGGGACACCACACTCCATTCGATATGTGACCAGGTTATCATCCACCAAATTACTCTTCTCCACGGAAATGCCGAGCAGGGTGTCATCCCAATCCCGCGGCGGAGGCCTCTTCCAGTGGCCAGTCGGGGTGCGCTCTCCAGGCCGGTCCGACCAAGAAGCCATGGTCTCGTGCGGACTCGACGTCCGGGCCTTGGATTTCTGAGACTTCTCGGCTCAAGGTACTCGATAGGTGTCGTTATCCACCGGGTCTCGACAGGTGAGGTCATCCAAGGGTTCTAGCTGTGATGAAATAACCCCAAAATCCTGGTCTTCTACCCCAGTCCAATCTGGGCTCAAACTTTGCACCCATCCCGATCCCTCTGCCATCCCGTCGGGATGATCGACCAAACCATAGTGAGGACCCGAGACAAATCCGCTTCGAGACCCCAGCTCACATCCAGCCCTGAACCGACCCCCGGTCCAAAAGACTATGCCTGGTCGAACCGAGTAAAATCGATGAACTGATCATCATTCCCCAAAAACCCCTCGAAGGAGAAAGGGCGCCCATGACCAAAGATATCACTAGCATCGAAACTCCCATATTGGTCGAATCCTGACCCGCCGTCTGGGCCCGGTCAGAATCCCGACTGGTCGTCGTCCAAGCCAGCCCCCTCGAATTCCCGAGAGCCATCCGGAGAATAACCCAGGCTACTGGACATGGGAAAGAATCGAAGAAAAAGAAAGGGGAAAGAAATTACCTCTAGGAACAAAGAAGGTCCGAGGTGAACCAGATGAGAGTAGTGAGTGGAGTTGACCGAACTAGAATATTGCGAAAGATGAACACGGATAAGCTTTCTTCAAGAAAATATGTTTTTGGAAACGGATGGTCTGTCGGGGCGCATCAACGACCCTCGCCGAGCTGACACTGCTGAGCTGCCGAGCTGAAGTTGTCAAATTTTCAGAGGCTCCCGCGCTGGCTTTAAAGTGCCACTACCGAGCTGACACTGCCGAGACGGAGGCGTCAAATTGTCGGCAGCTCCCGCGCTGGTGTTGAGCGCCACGTCCGGGATGCACCTACCGAGCTGAAGGAATCAAAATGCCAGCAGCTCCCGTACGGGCTGCCAAGCACCCTCGCCGAGCTGACCCTGTCGAGCTGCCGAGCTGGAGGCGTCAAACTGTTAGCAGCTCCCGCGCTAGTGTTGAGCGCCACGACCGAGCTGTCAAGCTGAAGGCATCAAAATGTCGGCGCCTCCCGAACCGGCTGCCGAGCGCCACTGCCGAGCTAACCCCGCCGAGCTGAAGTCGTCAAATTATCGGCAGCTCCTGCGTGCTGTCATGACCCGTTGAGCTCCCCCACCGAGCTGGAATAGTCGGGCAACCGAGAGATACCGCACGGGTTATCGAGGCCGGCCAAACTTCCCCGTCGAGCTGAAATAGCCGATCCGAAGTAGCGAATCAACGTCTCGAGGCCTAGCCGATAAGAGAAATAGGTGAGGTCGGTATTAAGTCGGCGGGTAATTCCTGAGGTCGGCGTCAAGACGGTGAACACGTGAGCAGAATCTTTGGAGAACCAATAGGAAAGGGACAAGTGTCCAATTAGGGTTTCAATGAAAAACTATAAATAGCCTCTCTAAGAGAGAGAGAGAGAGAGAGGATCCCCAATTTTTAGAGAGAGAAACATAGAGAGTTTTAGAGAGAGAAAGCTTGTAACTTGAAATCAAGCACCTGTAAAGGGTCCGGCCAAGGCCGATCCGAACTGATTTTTGGGAATAAAAGTTAAGCACTTTTTCCTACTCATCTTCTGATATCTAATTGCTGCTCTTTTTGCTATTTTCTGTTTTGTATTGGTTGTGTTACTCTTAAAATAAACAGAGTCCATTTGGTCTGAAAACAAGATTGTCCAAGAATATTTTAATATTTTGCTTTAAAAGAGAAGTATCGCAACCATTGTAGCGGTCGCAACAAACGGCTAAATTTTAGATTTGTTGTCATGATCCCTCCTCAGCCCGCTCCAGAGAGTAGTTTTCTAGTTCAAGTGTCGTGACCCAGCCCGCGATGAGCCCAGAAACGTTATAAAATGACATTACTCCGACTTTAAGGCCAAGATTTAATTTTTAGCTATATAAACAGAGCTGAGAAATTAGCCAGGGGGAGACTGAAAGCCATAGAATACCAGTGAAGATTAGAGTGAGTAAGTTTGGCGAGGAACACAAAGAACAACTGATCATTTTTGGGATTCTTGGTTAATTCTTTTATTTCTTTGATTCATTTTATTGATCATGAAATATTCGATGAAATGTTTAAATAATAATTTAGCTATGTTTAGATAATTTTCTAAATGTTCTTAGGTTAGAAACAATTAATGTTTAATGTTTCGCGAATTTCAATAAATCAAGTATGATCCTTATTTTATTTTTTGTGTTTGTGAAATTGTTGTTTAAGTCATAAATGGTTGATCATATTTTGTGATTATTAGGTTGTAAGAAATTGAATCAAGAGATGAGATTTATTATTTGGCTTTCAAATTCAAAAGTCGAGAGGTTTGATATTATATATGAACTTTCTAATTCTTTTAAAGTTTTGAGAGTCATAAGTACATTAAAAATGGAGATATTGTTTTGTGCTTGTGATCAATGATTTAATCATTTTGAGAGAAAAGTTAAACAATTTATGTGATTAACTTATAACGGATTGAGTCGAAAATAAGACTTGATGAATTGAATAGCTCGTTACATTGAATTGAAAACTCAGAATACCTCTCTCTAATTATCATTCTTACTTAGAGTTTTTTGTTCATTTTAGAAATCTTATAAACTAGTTTCATTTAGATTATCTCATGACTGTTTACTTCTTAAACGACAAAAGAAATTATCATAATTATATTACTTGTTAATTCAAAATCTTTGGTTCTTGTCGAATACGAACTTCCTTGTCGGTATCCTACATCGATAATTTTGGGTTAGATATCAAATAAAATTAGCAAATAGTTGGACTTGATGTGACGAGACCCGATGCTCTACTTACAGTTACTTGATCTTCATGGGTTGTAATCTTGTTTCTTGGAGTGTAAAGAAGCAACCCACTATTGCTTGATCCAGTTGTGAGTCCGATTATTATAGTTTAGTTAATGCCACAACTGAGATTTTTTTGGCTAACTAATCTCTTGCGTGAGCTTCATGCTCTACCTTCTTCTTGCCCACTCTTGTTATGTGACAACAAGAGTGCTTTTTTACTTCAGTTTTTTTTCTCCGGTTTGCTTTTTTACTTCAGTTTTTAGCTGTTTCGATATGTTAAGTGGACTGATCGGATCTGTTCTTATCCAGGGTTTGGGATAATTTTTTCACTTTTTTGTGATTTGGATTTGCTGTGAGGATTGATGTCAGGATCATCTTGCTTCCAAAGAACGTATCGGCAAGGTTGTTTCTAATTAATGTAATATTTGCTGGATTATACTCATTCATGAATATGATAGGGTTTTACACTGATTGATTTTTGATTATTCCAAATGTCGGCGGCTCAGTAAATAGCCTTGGTGTTACGTTTTTTTTCCTTACACGATGAAAAGATTTTTATTCTTATATTTGGTCCAAGTTGAAATTTTGCAATACTGATAATAAAATGCAAAATGCTGTGAAGATTTTATACGGAAAATCAGATAGACCATCAAAGGTATTGTATAATATAGGTATAATATAAATAGGTAAAAGTGATGGAATATGGAAAGAATTGGAATGAAAAGACAAAGAGCTGCTAAATGTGTTCTAGAGCCGTTAAACCTTTTTGTTTACTTAGATTCATATATTTTTATCTCTTCCACAGCTAGCAACGCACAAAAATGCAGTTGGAGTTGCTTTAGGGGCCACTATAGGTCACACCATTTGTACATCTTTGGTAGTGATCGGTGGCAGTATGTTGGCATCAAAGATTTCACAGCGTACAGTTGCGGCAATTGGAGGATTGCAATTCCTCGGATTTTTTTTGTCTTCATATTTTTTATCCAAAACTTTAACCACGGATGCTTTGAAGAATTAACTCTATATATAGTTTTCATATTGTGATACGCCTGATTTTTTTTCCTTTTCCTGTAGTGCTTATTTTATTTTATAGGAATGTTTTCTAACCATTCAATGACAGATTCGGCGGCTTAGTACGTTTAGTATAGATCATCGTAAGTCCGTTACATACTTTTTTCTTTTCTTACTAGATACATGGTGTTCGGGTTTGAAATTTTGCGATGATGATGTTCTAAAGCAGAGCTCATGGATTGGATACATGGTGTTCGGGTTTGAAATTTTGCGATGATGATGTTCTAGAGCAGAGCTCATGGATTGATAAATAGTTGTAATGGTGTAAGATAAATTTTCTGAAGTAATTTTGAGCCGAAGCCTAAACGCGGATCTGAGGTAAAGTTTCTCAGGCACTGACTGCATTTTGCGCCCAGAATAAAAATCAGAAAATTCTAAAAATTTGACGTAAGATGACAAAACAAGTAAAACTCGGAAAGGTCTCAAATTAAGAAAATGGAAAGGCCCAAATTACAAATTTGAAAATTTGAATTCTGAAAATTTGACAGAAGATGCCAAAGGTCCCAAATTATAAATTTGAAAATTTGAATTTTAAAAATTTGACAAAAGATGCCACCGCCAGAATGTCTTCACTTTGGTGGACCACCGATGCACCCATGCAAAAACCTTCTTCAATTTGATCTTCTAGATCTAAATTAATTCTGCTATTTGCTCAAATAAATAAATTAATTAATAAAATTAATTCTGCTAAAAAACACTCTTTTCTTCTGGGGGAAGGGGAGTGTGTCTAATTGCTTTTTGCCATTGGTTTTGAAGATATTGATTTGCGGGACTACTTATCTAAAGTCGTAAGCCCGTTGATTCCGACATTTATTTTCAAGATTAATGTAACAACTTTTTGGATTTTTACTTATATATTATGCAATCTGCATGCTGATTTGATATAATCAAACATATTACCAGACGATAAGATTGTATTATTATTATTTTTTTGGTATTTATGTTTTCTTTTTATTTTGTCAAAAAGTATATATGTATATCTTGGAAAAGAAATAGACTTTATGATATTACCGTTTGTGATAGTCATGTCATAATTGACTCGCCGATTAAATCCGTTGACTTAAAGTGCCTTTTCAAATAAACTTTGGAATGTAGATGCAATTGCTATTTATGTTTT
>BMAC01000407.1:846115-861181 GCA_014905375.1 Phtheirospermum japonicum
CCAAATTGAGCATAAGAACCATCAAGACCCGGATCATAATACCCATAAGAATCCATGCTCGGATTACAGCAATTTGAAGGACATGGGCCGAAATAGTCAAAAGCATGGGCCCATTCTTGACCGCTCGGAGCATATGGGTCATAATATGGTGGAGGAACTTGATAATCATAAGTTGGAGCGCAAATGTCATCATATGGCGAACTAACTCGATAATTCGCCATCTTCAATCAAAATAATCTCGAGTCTTCAAAAATGTGGCTACAAAGCACAACACTCAAAAACCGAGATTAAACGTACCAAAAAGAACAAAAAAAATAAAAATAAAAATCACAATCGAACACAAACACAAACACAAACACAAACAAACAAATAATAACACAATCAAACTAAATAAAAGCAAACACCACAAATCGTAGCCTTTAGCCTTCCCCGGCAACGCGCCAAATTTTGAATCGAACTTTTTCGCGTTTAAAAATAATGAAAAGCTCGTCCGCAAGAGAACGGAGCTATTGTAGGCGATAAGTTGACTCGAGTCGAATCACAAGGAAGACTAATCGGAAACTATTCCGGTGTTCGATTTTACGTACGTAGAAACAGAAAATAAAAACTAAAACTTAAACTATACTAAACACTCGATCAAATAAATTTTGAGGTGTTCTAACAACTACGAAAGGGAGGAGAAAAAGAAAAAAAAAAGAAAGAAAAGAAAGAGAGGGGGTGGGTGGGGTGGGTGGGTGGGGGCAATAGGGAGGGCGCGTGCAATGCACACGCCGTATGGAGAGTGGGGTTGTGGGCCCCACTTCAGCAACTTTGACAAGTCAATTTCCTTTTTTTCCTTTTTTTTATTTCCTTTCCTTTTTTCTTCCTTTTTTCTTTCTTCCTTCCTTTCTTCTTTCATTTTTTCCGCATGAAGCATCATTGTTGGAATTTATATATATATATATATATATATATATATATATATATATATATATATATATTAAAAAAAGAGTTTATTGTAATAAATATATTTTTAAACCCAAAAAAGAAAAACTAATTATTAATTAAAAATTTTAAAGTACTCATAAATATTAATTATAAGTGAAAAAAAATCAAGAATAGATATATAAATAAAATAAAATATTACATCTTATCTAAAAAAAATTATTATAATTTTGATCATAAATTTTTTTCCTTCCTCTTTTCTTCTATTTCTGTTTTCTTTTATAATATATCATATTTTTAATCACATTGTTGTTATAATTTTCTTGATTATTTTGAAGTAATCATAAATTAATATTATAAAAAAAAATCAAGAATAGATATATAGATAAATCAAAACATCACATCTTAATTTAATAGATTTGATAAATTAATATTATAAATGAAAAGATTTAAATATATATTATTATTATTATTATATATATAATTTTTATATTCATAAAATGTTTAAATAGATAATAGATAAATATAATTGTATTGGAATATAAAAAGTATAAATAAAAATTAATGGGGAACATGTGGGACCCATAATAACTAAGTTTGTTGGTATAAATGAGATAAAAGGGATAGGAGATGTGGGGTGTACTTTTGCTGATGTGGCGGAGTGAGAATTGAAAAAGAGGAAGGGAATGGGGAGGGCTACTAAAGATGCTTTTAAAAGAATATAGAGGTATTTTTTTGGAACTATAGATTATGCGTTGAACATTAAGAGGTCAACTCACATGAATCGAAATGCCATTTCTAACTCAGACTAGGGAGATAGATGGATAATAGGAGGTCGACTCCAGATTGTGTTTACTTAGGAAATAGTCTCATATCGTGGTTCTCAATGAAACAAGCTTACGTGTCCCGTTCAATCACTGAGTCAGAATATAAGAGTATTGCACATGCAGCTTGTGAGGTTATTTGGCATTAATCTTTGCTTACAAAGATCAGTCTAAATGACCATCATATGGGTGGATAACTTAAGAGACATAACACTTGTTTCTAGTCTTGTTGTGCATGTGCTGACAGAACACGTAGAATTAAACAATCACTTTGTCAAAGAAGATATTGCGAGACAGCAGTTGCAAGTTTACCATGTGCAATTCATATAACAAATTATGTACATATTTATAAACCATTGTCTTTGTAATTCTTCTCTTGACTTTGAAATAAGCTCAATGTAGATTCCAAGGCCTCAGTCGAATCTAGAGGACATATTAGCTCTCTACATACGTTTCTAGCCATATCTAGCTCATACACACCAAGATAAGAGCAGTACATTATCACTAACAAGCTATACAATAATCCTTCATCATATGGAGATGGCAATAGATGTTACTATCAAGTAGATGAACCAGAAATAAAATTGTAAGAAAGACAATAAAATGGAAATTCCTGATAATCCTCTCTCCCTTTTCCCTCCTTTACATACTGTTATCCCTTTATTTTTGTTACAACCCCCCCCCCCCCCTTCCCTCTCCACTCACTGCCTAGCTAATTAGGGCATTCTATAATCATTCAAGATGTTGGGCTTTTTTGTGGGCCTGGAGCTCCTTCTATTATGGGATAAGAGTTGGGCTTGAGTTGTTACACGGTCCTCCCCCTTGAAATGGACCTTGTCCTCAAGGTCCAAATGATAATAAATAGAACGAAATTCATCACCATCAACCCATGTGGCTTCTTCCAGTGGTAAGGCTTCCCATTGAATCAACAATTGTTTAATAATTTTACCATGCCGAAGGATGTCACGACTATTAATGATAGAAACCGGCTAAATTTCAGGCATAAGTGCAGTTAGTAGAATAACCAGAGTAGCTGTTGTCACTGGTTCAAATCCTTTGGCTAGTTTCAATAGAGATACATGAAATACAGGATGCACTCAGACCCATCTGGCAGCAATAAGCGATACACAGCCTTACCCACGTGCTCAACGATCTGAAATGGTCCATAAACTTGCGAGATGATTTTTTATTGTTGAAATACCCACACACTGAAATCTACACTGAAATCACCCGCTTGAAACTCAATCTCCGTACGCTTCTTATCAGCCTGAAATTCCATACATTGTTGGGATGTATGAAGGTGAGCTTTTAACGATGCCAATATGGTATCCCACTCTTATAATTGAAATTCAACAGCCTCATTCGAAGAAGAGTTTGGAAGATAACGCGTTAAGAGTAGGGTGTCCCGCCCGTAAACTGAAAAAAATGGTGTCATCCCAATCGAATGATGGAAAGAAGTATTATAAGAATATTCCGCCCATGCAAGAAAATGTACCCAGCTCGTTGAATCATCCATCACGAAACAATGCGAATAAGTCTCTAATGTTCGATTAAGGCACTCCGTTTGGGTCAGTTTGGGGATGATAAGCACTACTCATTTTCAATTTTGTACTGTTCAATTTGGATAATTGTTACCAGAATGAGCTAAAAAAAAGTTTGTCCTGATCAGATACGATGGGTTTAGGAACGCCATGCAAACGTATAATTTCCTTAAGAAATACCTCTGCAATTTTAGCGCTCGTGGTGCCCATGTGAAGCGGAATAAAATGAGCATATTTAGAAAGGCGGTCCACAACCACCAGAATTTTAGTGTAGGTCTTAGAAGGGGGTAGACCTTGAATGAAATCCATCAATATATCTTCCCATATTTGGGATGGGATTGGCAATGGCTTCAACAGCCCCCCAGAGAAAGATTGCTTAATTTACCTGTTGGCAAGTTTGAAAGTGTGCTACATAAGACTTAATATCCTTTCTCATTGAAGCCCAGTAGCAATTAGGAACTATTATCATATATGTCCGCATAAAACCCGAATGATCGGCCTCTTTTGTATCATGAAAGTGAGCCATAATGGAATGTTGCAGGTTTGCTGGAATAACCAAACGTCCATGGTATAAGAGTAATCCATCTGTATAACCTGGCAAGGCGTTAGGGTCCTGCTGCACCTTCAAAATATTATCAGACATAGTAGAATCCCAATTGGACGGAGTACGCAAGTCATCCAAAAAAGATAATTGTACACATGATAAAGCAAAAATTTCTCCATCGATAAACTTCCTAGATAGGGCATCTGCCGCCTGATTTTGTGCTCCCGTCTTATAAACAGTCTTAAAGTCAAACCCCATTAATTTAGTTAACCACCGTTGTTGATCTGGGGTTTGAATCACCTGCTCTACTAAACTCTTCAAACTTTTTTGATCCGTTCTGACAGTGAATGGGCGACCTAGAAAATACTGGCGCCATTTGGAAATTGCTATTGTAATTGCCGTCATTTCCCTCAAATAAGTCGACGCACCCCTCATAGACGAGGAGAACTTTTGGCTAAGATAAGCAATAGGGTGCTCATGTTGCAGTAAAGTGGCCCCCATGCCCATTCCTGAAGCATCCGTTTCCACAACGAAAGGTTCCTCAAAGTTAGGTAACATCAACACCGGAGCAGATGTCAATGAGGATTTTAACTCTTGAAATGCCTTATCTGCATTAGGCGTCAAGTGAAAAGAGTCTTTCTTCAATAAATCAATCAATGGGGGTGCAATTGTAGCGAATTGTTTTATAAATTTTCTATAATAGCTAGCAAGGCCTAGAAATCCACGTAATACCTTGACAGAAAGTGGAATAGGCCAATCGGATACAGCTTGTACCTTTGAGAAGTCCATAGTAATTGTATCTGCAGTGATGACATGTCCCAAATACTCCACTCGAAGCTGGATGAAGGAACATTTGGAGAGCTTAATCATAAATTGATTAATACTCAAGAGGCGTGGGAGTTTATGCAGGTGATCGAAATGTGATTCATAATTCAGAATATATACTAAAATATTATCTAAAAAAACCAATACGAACTATCGAAGAAAAGGCCGGAACATATCATTCATTATCGCTTGAAAAGTAGAAGTTGCAATTGTGAGACCGAAAGGCATAACTAAAAATTCGTAGTGCCCGTCATGTGTTCGGAAAGCAGTCTTGTGTGTATCCTCTGGCCGCACCCGTATTTGGTGATATCCAGATCGTAAGTCAAGTTTTGAAAAGAAGCGAGCGCCATATAACTCATCTAATAATTCATACACAGTAGGAATGGAAAATCGATCCTTAATAGTAGCCGCATTTAGAGCTCTATAATCTGTACAAAAGTGCCATGTACCATCCTTCTTTTTTACTAACAATACCAGTGACAAGAAAGGACTCGTGCTTGGTTTAATAATGCCATTGGCTAAGATTTCTGAAACAAGTCATTCGATTTCATTTTTTTGGAAATGGGGGTAACGATAAGGGCGAACATTGATGGGAGAAGTCCCGGGAATTAATTCGATTGAATGATCATTAATGCGCTTAGGTGGTGAAAACACCTCCTCAGACTCGACGAACAATTTTTGCAGTTTTTAATCATAAGTTTCTAGGGTCGTTAGCTCTTTCGTTAAGCGGTACACCCCAATGCTAAAACAAGTAGAGACAGATGCAGTATCTTGAAAATGATGAAAGGCGTGGAATGAGACTGGTGTGACAGCAACACGAGAACCGTCCTAGAGTACTATCTCTTGGGAATTCCATGTGAACTTCATTTTTAATTTCGAATAATCTTGTAGAATTGGGCCCAAGGTGGAGATCCGTGGAACGCCCAAAACAACATCAGCACCCTCCAATGGTAATGCATATGAATCAACTGGGAATTGGGGTCCTTGTGCTATAATTAACGTCTGTTTTGCACACCCATCACTAACCAATTTTTGATCATTGCCCACTGCTACCATGAAATTAGGGGCTGGTTCGAGCGATAATCGAAGGAAATGAGCCACTCGTGATTGCACAAAACTGTGTGTGCTTCCGCTAACAACTTATATTTGAATCGGCTTCCCATTAATAAATCCCTTTAAATGTAAAGTAGGCTTGACATGCATAGGGATGGCCGGAGGACACTCTTCAATAGGGTCATCATCCACTGCCTCAAAATTTATCAAAAGTAATTGGGGTTTTGTTTTACACCGATGGCCATACTGGTAACGTTCATCACAATTAGAACACAGGCCTTGTTCTCGGCGACGTTACATTTCACGAGGAGATAATTTATGTATGGTGTACGGCTAGACATTCAGTGACTTGGATGGGGCGAGGCCGTTAAGGGGCTGAGGAGTGTTGGTCGTGTGTAGTGTAGTCGTTAATGGGCTTAGTTGTTGGTTAGATGTAATACTTGGCCGAATAATTCAAGATGGTGGGGAATTAAAATTGGGCGGAGGGATGCGGTAACGAGTAAATGGCTTATGTTGAGCTAATAATTTGGACTCTTATAAACGAGCTAAGGCTAAGGCCTCATAAACGGTCACGAGGCGAAAAGCCATAACCTCAAGCTTAATGTCTGGTTTGAGACCAGCGATAAAGCGTTAAGATTGAAGCTGGCAAACCCACCGTGTAATTATCTAGAGCTTCGAATTCTGCGTAGTACTCATCGATAGAGCCTGATTGCATTAATTTAGCCAAGAGCCCCTAAGGATCGTCAAACGGGGAGGGCCCAAATCTTAACTCTAGAGCACGAACAAATTGAGGCCACGAGATGAATGTATTATTTTTGACGATGCTTTGAAACCATTGTAGAGCGCGTCCATCAAAATGGAAGGAACAAATCTGGAGACGCTAGTCCTCTGGAATGCCATAATATAAAAAATATCTATAGCTTTAAATAACCAACCAGTGGGATCGTCACCATAAAATCGAGGAAATTCAAGGCGCATTTGGCGTGCCCATGAGACCCCGAGAATACCATTGGAGAATTTAGCGAGGGCCACGTCGGAGTGGCCGAGACAGTTGTGGTTGTCGCACCAAGAGGAAAATAATGGGGTGGTAATTGAGAAGGGTGAAACGGCGATCGTGGGGGTACCGCTTGTGACGGACCCATAGTTCGTTTGGCAACAAGTTGCTCTAGACGACTATTAATAGCCTTGAATGTAGCAGAAAGTTCACCAAAAGATTGTTGAATCTCCTCCAATCGCTGCAAATTCTGGGTCGAGATATCATTTGCTCATTTGGCAATTTCATCGACGGCCTTCAGGCGAGTTACGTCAGTCATGGCTAACGAAAATGAGAGCACCAAAATGTTACTGTCAAGTAGATGAACCAGAAATAAAATTGTAAGAAAGACAATAAAAATGGAAATTCCTGATAATCCTCTCTCCATTTTCCCTCCTTTACATACTGTTATCCCTTTATTTGATGTCCCCCACTTCCCTCTCCATTCACTGCCTAGCTAATTGGGGCATTTTATAATCATTCAAGTAGTTGGGCTTTTTGTGGGCCTGGAGCTCCTTCTATTATGGGTTAAGGGTTGGGCTTGAGTTGTTACAATAGATTTTTTAATCATAGCTATGGTTGTGTAATTTTATAGCTGTCATGTGTACGAACCAATCATCGAGTGACTAATGTAAACCTTATCCAGATTAGGGATGGCAATGGGGCGGGGCGGGTACAATGAGACCCGGACCCGCCCCGTCAACCTCACGGATCGGGGCGACCCGCCTATATAGTTTTTTTATTTTTAATTATATAATCTCAATTATTATTAATATAAGAAATTAAAATATTACTATGAAAACTAAACATAAGACTACAAATTTAATAAAAGAACAATAAACCAAAAAAAATTAATTTATTATACATTTATTAGCTTATTTATAAGTTTATTTATCATTTATTTTATTTTATTAATGTATATTATTTATAAAAATATCATTATCAATTTATAAATGTTAAATATAATATTAAGTTTAAAAAAAATATTGTGTGGGGTGGGGCGGGGCGGGGCGAGTACCCACGGGGCGGAAGTGGTACCCGAACCCGCCCACCCCGCCCCGCTGCGGGGGCACGGGACGGGGCGCCCCAAATTGCTCGGACCAGGGCGGGCGGGCCTAAATTTCCATCCCTAATCCAGATAGGATTGATCTATATATGCATATTGTATCAGCATATACAAAGTGTAACCCCAATAATTATGTTATGCAATAATAAAAGTTCTTGTGCAGCTATGGCTTTAAGCTCAGTTTTTGGCTTTATATTTAAGCTTTTATTTTAGGACAAACTAATCCAGTCGACCCACAGGTCTAACAGACCTATCTTAAAATTTCTAGTTCATTTGGCGCTTACGTCACAACACATGTCTACTATAAGTCGAATTGGGCTAAAAATATCCGCTCTAATTAGAATATGCAGAACGTTGTCAGATGTGCTTGATGTCTATTGGACGTCGATTAGGAGATGTCAATTTGTTATTATTACTATTGGAACTAAAAAATGAATGTTAATAGCTTATAACTGTTATAAAAATCTAGTAATTTTTTTTAAGATTGGCAATTTTATGTAATAAATTTTTTAAGTATGTAACTAGGGATTATTATACAATTTAATTTAAATATTAAAATATTTAATTAGTAAAAATTAGAGTGCAACTTTCCAGAACGGTATTTGAGAATACCGTTCTGGAAAGTCCATTTACTAGAACGGTTTTACAAAGTTACCTTCTAGAAAGTTAAGAAAAATTAAAAAAAAATGAAATGAAAGCAGGAATACACCAAAATCAATAATAATAAATATTGTGATTATATTAATTATATCATCAAATTTCAATAAAATCTAAGACACAACAAACTAAAACTAATATTAATACAATAATATTTTTTATTCAACTATATGAGATCAAAAAAAAAAAAGATAAAGTCTTCCTCAGTTACTTTAGCTTTATCAAAGAGCCACTTGCACTACCTGCACACATAGAGCATACATATACCATGTCGCATATAAAAAATATAAGTAGAACATATCAAGATCAATAAATAACAAAACAATAAAATAAATCAAAATAAATAATAAAAATTGCAATCAACACACTTATATTTTACAATGATGTGTGAAATACCATCACATTAGTAACAACATAAGACACTTGTACATCATTATTTACAGGGAGCCAATTAATGCCCATGTAATATGACAAGGAAATGAGTAATAATCACTTCTACCACATGAAAAAAAAGGCAAGTCCGAAAGTCACTAATATAATTGATTGCCCACATCTTATATATTTCATTATTATTCCGTTAATTAAGAAAAAAGGCAGCCAAGGATTGTTCTCTTTGTCTCGTACCTTGTGTGGATATGTCAAGGTAGAAGCGAATATTTTTTAAACTGAGGACGCTACAGCAACATCACTAGCACAAAGTTTATCCGTCGTGGTGTTAGCTTCCATCATTTTTACAAATTCATTCGCATTAGATCATTCTTCACTGTTGAAAGTTGAATTGAAGATGAATGCGTATACAAAAGAATTAGAACGTATTTAAGGCATAATATAGCAACCACCAACCTCGATCAGAACTTATGGGACCAGAATTGCACAGTATCAGAATTTTACGGGACTATTTGAAAAAAAAAATATTAAAAAAAATAAAATGTAAGATTATATTAATCACGGACAATTTAAAATTTTTTTTAAAAACTAGCCGAGCAAAATGTGCTTACCTTGTACCATGTCAACGGTTGCCTTTTGGTGACATATGAGCCTTCAACCCATTCGACAGAGGAGCTTCCATCAAGCGAATGAAGACTTAAGACGTTCTCCCTTCATACCAACCTGTCGGAAAAATAGAAGACGAAAATCAATTAAATAACGAACACTATCGACAAGAGACTAATCATTTAAAGGTTCACAAAAACAAAACAAAATAAAAAACTAACCTTGTAAGACCATTTTTGCCAAGTTAAGTCTCATTCACCCTCATTAAGACTACTGAGTGAAATCGGACCGTGCAAACCAACACCCCATGATTCATAATGCGGCCACAAATTCTAAAATTAAAAAAAAATAGTTAAAGCGAATAATATTACACGTCGATTTATTTAAGACTGCCTATGGAGTCTCACTATAAAAGATACTAAATATAAACTAATATTCTCAAACATTAACTACTAGAAATGCAACACAAAGAGAGAGATAARTGGTTCCTTCAATATTTGAGTTCCAGCYTCYGTAATGGTGGCGAGAAACAAAAATATCAAYTTACCCWTGTCAACTGACGATAATTTCAATTTSGTGGAATAAGACACYATTCGGAGAAAAATGTAATTCATAACATTTTTGRTAATATTGGTGTCGATTTGTGGCGCGACATATTCCTAGAAGATGACAACAAATGTGTACCTGAGTTAACTGATGAAGATTACATTATGAACGGAAAAAAAACATCATCAGGCAAGCTTTGATCGTTAACACGCCACCTTTAGAAATTCGGGAATTGCGTCGACTAGGATAATATTTTCTAACCCTAGAACCCAAATTTGTCATGATCCAGAATTGACAAAAAAAAGTATAAGATCAAGGGTAGAGAATTAATTCACATGTTACTGGGTTTGTATTACACAGTCAAACCAAACAACTTATTGATTAACCCATTGACATCAAACCAACTTAACGACAACCAAACAACCTAAYAGACTCTAGGGGAAATGACTTACATACCTGATCTAAGAATCCTCATTCTATTTTTWCCACCATAYTTAAAAAAATATAATATTTCCCTAACCACTGTAAAGGTAATCTCATTATTACGAGAATATAATTTCCACAATATTATCCATAAAYWTTTTTATAATTAACCAAAAATAAGACAAAAGTATACTGCCCAATAAGAAGAAGCGAAGATCACTCAAATCTGTAAATTATGGGGGCTGCATATTTAGGAGATGAAGAAGAATAGGCAGAAAAATATTCAAAAAATAAAGAAGAAGTTCATCAATTGTTATAAGATTTTAAAATGTTCATTCACTTTTGACTCCGTGCAAACCAACACCCCATGATTTATTTAAGAGTGCCTATTGAAGAAGTAAGTGAATTATCAATTTACTTATCCTCTCAACGTTTCCATGGATTTTCCCCCAGTTTATTTAACTTAATTTGAGCATACATATGACGTCAAGTAAGGAAGTGAATTGCAAACCCAAAATATTTGTTAGAAAAAAGAAGAATGTTTCACAAGGGATTAATAATAAAAGACTAATACTAATATACTGGAGTGATTTGAAATTTTGAATTGCTCTCTCTTTATCGATGCCTAACCTACAAAACCATGTCAAGCCCAATGCAACTCTAGAAAAGTACCCAAAAGGCTCTCATAGATTATAATATAGAAAACATTCAAGCATTCATGATAAACTACCGAGTCTCACAAAAGAAATGACAATAAAATGAAATAAAAACAGAAGCTTACATAGACAGCCCACGATTAAAGATTTCATTTGCAGTTTTATTTTTATTCTTGTGCTCCATGTGCAACGCATAGGAGATATAGAATGATGCATGGATCACTCCGATTTTGTTTGCCTCCAGAAAGTTATAAATGACTTCAGCATCTACACAATTTTCAGCCTGTTTCATCATTTCACATAAGCAGCCAACCCATTATCAGCATTAAACATAATTAATATGCACGAAATGAAAAACAAACAAAGATAACACTTACATATTCCAACCATACTTTCAGGTACCGAAGATCATCCTTGTAACGGTCTTCGTGCCAAAATGTGCGCACACATTGCTCATAAATCACAACTAATCCCGAGCAGTCTCCACCGTGAGGAAATGCTTCCTGAACCCATTTGATGCACCTTTTGCACAATTTTTTCCTATATTTTTTTATTTAAATTTTTAATAATTGTGCTTCTATCATTCCTGTATTTCCATTAACATGACTATCTTATTTAATTACTTTTTAAAATTTTATTAAACTGTAAAACATGTTTGCATTTAAAAATCACCAAAAACTGCAAGCTTACGCATAGCCATCAACACAAAATTATAGCACACGTAGATTCAATAAATCGATTGCCTTTTCTTCAATTAAAACTTAAGCAGACAAGCCATGAGCTAAACTTACTATACAAATGAGAAGCCAAACTTCCTCGAATCATGTACACGTATATAAGCATATGCTGACTTTTCTCCGCACAATAGCCAACCAAATTCACAATGTTCCTATGATGTAACCTCGCTAATAACATAACCTGACAATAAAACACACAATCGCCAAAAAAAAATAATTCAACAAGACCATTAAAATGATATAAAGTCAACAAAARAGAAAAATTAATACCTCTGTTTGGAACTCTTTCTCCCCCTGCTTCGAATCGGTCGCAAGCACTTTAACCGCAACCGTCTCACCAGTCACCATCTGATCTTTGTAAATCGGACCAAACGCTCCTTGACCAATTAACGTCATAAAATTACACGTCTCTTGTACGAATACTCGACTATTCCTGAAGCGGGACCCAAACTGGCCTTCTTAAGTCCCCCGAGCCACAACAGCATACCATTCTGGATAGTGGACCAAACTTCCCACTATAACCGCATGCATTGGTGGCACTTTCAGTTTCCTCCCTTGGCTAAGTTGCAGAGCTTCATAGAAAGCTTTAAGAAATAGATCCTGACCTTTCCCTCGGGAAACACCTGAAGTGACGCAGAAGTTATAGCTAAGAAACTGTCTGGTCAATGCAACAACAAACAACATATTGTCATCCTTGTACTCAATAAACAATTGGACGCCATTACTTGATAAAATATCAGGAAGTAAATCAGTTATGAAGCATGGGCTATTAGGCACTTAATCAAATAAGGTTCAGATGTGACTTTTTTTATCTTCAGAACTTTATCATATAGTGATCAGAAATTCAAGAAGCAGGACTCTAAATCTAAAACAAGTTTTAATACTCGATAACATCAACAATCTTCGTATTTATTCACTTTTTTTTTCTTTCCTTTTTTTAAAAGTGATTTGCATAGAAACACACCTGTGAGGCATTTGGAATCAAATGGAAGCCCATAAAATTAGCATATTGCTCTAGAAAACTGGGGATTTGCATCTGGTTCTGATAATTAATCAGTGCTTGATTAGTTCTTGGAGCCATATTAATGGCTTGATTGAAGAGGCAATCTTAATAGGCGCATGAAATTTTGAATAGCAGGAAGCATATGTGGGCCCATTTCCATTCCCATCCCGAAATGGGACATATAGTGCTGCGTGCCTGGAAGCATCATCGGTGCCATTCTGCTTCCCATCCACATCATCTGCTATAACATATAAAACACGAATAAAAAATAAAAAATATATATAGTAAATATACYTACACATTYTTTTCCAAATCACATCCTTTACTATACATAAACTAGATTAGCTTACATAAACCATGAGATCATCTAAGAAATAAAATAATTTGGTTTGCTTATACAAATTCCCGTTCACAAATTCCACAAGAATGCATATTTATACCATCATAAGTGGATCGTTCCAATCTCATTCGACTTTAAAATTACAATTAACAAATATTTTCCCCCATTTATGACAACTCACACAATAAATACCATCAATTTTAACTAGTTTAAAGTAATAATACTGTTATGATGCACAGTTTAGCAGGATGCAAAGACAGAACCATCGCAATACAGRTACCCGAATCATCACACGGCATAAACTACAGAACGCCACTAAAATAACTAAACTTGAAAAAAYAAATTAACACGAAAGTGTAAAAAGAGGATTAACAGAAGAACACAGTGCTACGAACCAATAAATCAATAATAAAAAAGGAGATGCTACGAACCCACTGATTAACATGCTTTTGTGGTTATTTTTAATAGCGTTTTAGTATCTTTTTATCAGTAATTTTGGTATAAGTTGGACAATTCGAGCTTAATTTCGTACATTTAGATTTCCGACTTATTTTATCGTGTTTTGATCTAATTGATGCAAAATAAGTGATTATTGGATATTTTTCACTTTACAGCTAAGTACCCGGGAGTGTTCAGCGCGTTAGGGATAAAGTACAATGATCGAGAGGTGAAGATCGAGCTCTCCGGCGAAAAGTAGCAAGTTCGTGGAGTTAATGGTTACCCCTAACGGTTATAACAACCGTTAATACCAACCATTAGTAGCAGGCCCGAAAGACAGAAAAGAGGCTAATGGTTACTACTAACGGTTGCTCTAACCGTTAGCAACCAACCGTTAGCGGGGCCCAGAATGCAGCAGACAGGCTTTTCGGCCCAGATCACAGAAAACCCTATAAATACCTCTTTTAATCCGAATTTCGAGCAGCTAGGTCTGCATGTACGCCTTCTAACCCTAAATTCAGAGTATAATCCGAGGGTTTCAAGACGGACAACAATAACAAGACGCGACGATCAAGGAGCGACGAAGAATCGACGACTACGAGTTCTCGAGCCATTCAACGTCGATTCATCCATTGGAGTCCTGTTCGCTACGTCCTCTCTTCGGAATAGCCGAAGATCTTTCGATTTCCAGTAGCTTAAACGAGTACTTTGAACAATTATGCAATTCTCTTAAGTTTTTAATCATTAGTCTTTAACATTTAGAATATTGGTTCGTTTATGTTCGTGTTGTTCTCGTTTTGATTTGCTGAACTATTTAGTTAATTGATCTTAGTTTATTTCAGTCTTACATGCTTATTGTTAGTAGTTAATATTTCGTTTGTTGGATATCAGTTTATGCATGCAGTTTACGTTAAGTTCCTACCAACAGTTAGTGTTAACTGTTGCTGTTAACTGTTACTGTTAACGGTTGGACCAACAGTTAGCAGTAACCGTTAGTGCTAACGGTTGCAGGCAGCAACAGTTAACGCTAAGGGTTGCAACAGTTAGCAATTTTTCACTTGAATGTTTAGTTTAAATTGCTGATTCTGAATTACTTCTTAGTTATTGAATTAGTTATTTATTGTTTAAGTTTATTTTATTAATTAGGTAATTTATTTTAGCTTAGTTAATTAATCTAGTTTAGTTCTTTAAATTCGTAGTTAATAAACCTCATCAACCCCCACCCCCCTTATTTGTGTGTGTTATCTGAAATTGAACAAAACTATTTAAGAATTCCGATTGTATGTTCCTCGAGAGACGACTCGAGTCAATTTGCCAACCTACGCGCGACCCCGTTCTCTTGTGGGAAAGCTTTTGAATCTTTGACACATTTTCATAAGTAGGCAACCAAAAAGCTTGAATCAATCATCGTCCTCCTCCTCCTCTGCTCCTCATCTCCCTGCTCATCGCCATCAGCGTCCATG
>BMAC01000408.1:4890-29916 GCA_014905375.1 Phtheirospermum japonicum
TCCAAGCCAATTTTCAACAGTTTTATTGCACATTTAATAGTTTGTTAATGCACATTTACATGTCCGATGATGCACATTTAGTAGTACAAGTATACAATAATACATGTTATATGTTTATTAGTCAACCATCCTCTATCCAATTTACATCCATCAGATCTAAACCTAGTGAGTGGCTGAGAATTTGGCCCTACGGACTCATTTTAATAATTAGACCCATTGGATCCAATTCCTATATATATATATATATATATATATATATATAATATATATATATATATATATATATATTGTGTGTGTGTGGTGTGTGTTTGTGTGTGTGTGTGTGTGTTGTGTGTGTGTGTGCACATATGAGTGGGTTCGCATGAAAACAAATCCCTAGGTAGGAACGTAGTTCTTGGCTACATTACATAATATGTAATACTATTAATGATTCATGCATAATGTAATTAAAAAAATATAATTTAAGGAAAAACAAAAATAACAATGCAAATTCCTTAAAAAGTATAAATAACATTTTACATTACTGAAATTAGTATTATATATAATATAATATAGCAGGTTACTATGTTCCTACCCAGTGATGGTTTCCAATATATATATATATATATTGGAAACCATCACTGGGTAGGAACATAGTAACCTGCTATATTATATTATATATAATACTAATTTCAGTAATGTAAAATGTTATTTATACTTTTTTAAGGAATTTGCATTGTTATTTTTGTTTTTCCTTAAATTATATTTTTTTAATTACATTATGCATGAATCATTAATAGTATTACATATTATGTAATGTAGCAAGAACTACGTTCCTACCTAGGGATTTGTTTTCATGCGAAACCCACTCATATGTGCACACACACACACACACACACACACACACACACACACACACACACACACACACACACATATATATATATATATATATATATATATATATATATATATATATATATATATATGCGTGTGTGTGTTGTTTTAAGTGCATGTTTTAAATAATTGTAAATATTTAAGCATGTTCGGAGACATCGTATTGAAATGCGAGTAGGTAAACCATATCAGGCCTAAAGGTATTTTTATAAATAATTGCGTAGTCGAGAGGTGTATGATATTTGTGAGAGGTTATGACCATTTATTCTTAGGAAATGAATATCATATGATTGAATAGTGAGAGCTAGTTGATGTTATTTTGTCAATAATATTAATTATCTCGAAAGAGAAATTAAATTATTTGAGCGATTTCTTTATAGGATTATCAGATTATAAATCTCATCGAGAGTTACAAGAGTTATCAATCTAAACCATAATCTTGAAATCTATTAATCCATTTTTTTACCTTAATATCTTCTAGTTATTTTTTTTTATTTATTATTAGTTATTTTATGTTTGTTCTGTTACTCTAATTAATCTTGCATTTTTAATTAAAAAAACCTATAAATGAACATCTAATATGATGTGTAGTCTAGACAAATCAGATTTTTTACATTATAAATACTATACAAATATATTAAAAGAATCACCAAAATAAAGTGTGAATAGAAAATGAATAGTGTCGTATACATAACCATATTTCAACTATTAAAAGAACACTATAAAATATCATTATTAAGAATCATATCAAATAGAAAAATAATTTCTAATCAACTCTTCTGAATCATTCACCTTCTCATGGATCATACTTGAATGACTTAATCATCTTAAATTATAAATAGAAGTCTTTTTCAAGAAAGCCTATAGTTCCAAAAATTAAATCTTACAAAACTAAGTATATTCATAAATAAAACATGAAATATTAGAATCAAAACATTAAGAAAAAGAATATCAATCACAACAATTTTATAAATAAACCGACCAAGAGAAAATATTTATGTTATAATAACAAATAACATCCATACCAATGAATATTCCACAATAACTAAAAATGAGTTGTTCTTAAAACTCACTCAACCTATTCGCCAATTAATGTAGTAGGGAGAAGAAACTAATACCTCAAAAACATCAATTGTCAAAACTAATTAAAATTGTTCAAAACACATAACCATATTTTCAAATATAATCAAATAAAATTATTTTCCCATACTTTTAAAGTTAATATTTGATTTTTAACTGCAAAATTACTCTTAAGTGCTATTCAATACCCATAACAATTTCTCTCAAAGATAATCGCATAAAATTAACTCCCTATACAGATAAAATTAATTTATGGTTTAAAATGAAAATTTTCTTTTTGAGATCGTTGAGGTAAGTCCACGTGAGTGATCCGCAAACATTGTTAACTGTAAGGGGACAATATTCACATCGCCAAGGCTATATCAAATGAACAATCAATAAATTATGTAGGAAAATAAACAACGCGATCAACTTTGTAAAAAATAAAATCACACATTTTTATGAATTATTTGCCTTCATATTTTATAACTGTCAATTAAAACAAATATAGATTAAAAGACCATTGTATTTGCTTATTGGATATCTCATATTAATAAAGTGATATACCTATAAGGAAAGTGTGTACACAAAGTACTAAATTTATAGTTCATTTATTTTATATATATATATTGTGTAGATCATTTTATAATAGCTGAATTCTAAGAGTTATTTGTGCAATATATAAATTTTGATTACTTTTATTTTTTTCATAATAAAATAGTTGAATATCAAAAATAAATTGATTGTTGTAATATTTGCCTAATTTACTTTTTATTGTAAACTTTAAAGTACAGTTGACCAAGGAGTGTGTAAAAAATCTTTCGATGTTAATTCAATTATAATTAATGGATATTATTATATTTTTTGAGTACGATAATTATCAGTTTAAAATTATTCAATATTCACCATTTGAATATATTAAAGATAGTTTAGCTGATTAGATTTACCATATTTAAAATAATAAATTATTTATGAAGGTTATATTGTATTATTTAGTTATTTATAAATAATATTTGATGGAGGTGTAACTCGTAGTTTATCGTGAATTTATTGTATTCAAGAAAGACTTAAACCATTTTTTTAATTTGAAAGTATAATTCAACACGCATACATTTAACAAAATCATTATTATGAAGGCTATATTATATCAATTAATGGAAAATTAATTATTTTGAAGGCTTTTAAAATAACTATTATTATATATTTTAGTTATTTTGAAATTCCTGAATATTGGAACATTCTAAGTTAAACATTATACAATATTTTTCATCCATAATGATCTTCTATTTTGAAATTATTTAACTAAATTGTCATATCCAATATATGATTTAAAATTCAGTTTTAGGACCTGACATAAATCAATTAGGATATGCCAATACTTTTTATATGAAATATTGGTCATGTATTTAATGATAAAGACGTTGATCATGCATGATTATAAATTAGAACCAAAATCTGTAGTAATTTCTTAGAAATGTAGAAAAAGTGTTGGGTATTGGGATATAACCATCTTTGGAAGGAACTTTATTGTTAGAAAATGTTAACCATGCATTCAGTAATGATGTGAATATTGAAATTAATCTTTTTTTTATACAGTTCGCTTATTATATAGTTATAGATATCTATAAGAAATTATTATTTGTAATTTCAATTTGTTATAGTTTGATTTAAAAAATGAATTTATTTATCATATATCTTAATATAAATATATTAGAAGTTATTAGTATGCAAGTCGTATATGTTTTTTTTAAATATAAATGAATGTGATAGATAATATTTATATATATTAATTTAAATTAACGTATCAACTTTCTGATTAATCAGATATGTATACATTTGATAATAATTGTCTTGGTGGTAGATTTTAGTTGAATATTACGTATAATTAATTATAAATATAAACTCATATACCATATATAAGTTATACCTAAAATTTAATAGAATCCAAATATATATACTAGTTTAACACCCATATATTTTACGAAATTTATGAAAATAAAAAATTTAAAATATATCATATTCTCGTTAATAAAATATTATATCATGCACTATGAGTAAATATATCTTGTTAATAGATACATTATTTAAACCTACTAAACACATCATGTAAAATATTAATATACATATTATATAAAATATAGCATATAAATATAAATATACATTATATATAAATACATTAATGTATAAAAATATAGATACGACTATAATTTGCTCACAACCAAGTCCAAGCCAAGTCGGTTCAAGCCGGGTAAGCCGCTTCCAGTTTCCCGATTCCCATTTGTTTTGTGCTTTTTAATATGTAGGACCCCCTGGCTCATTCGGTGATGAAATTAGCCCCACTTTTATTTTTTTATTTAATGACCTTTCCTATTCAATTAACGTAATTATATTAGCACTACTACTATCTACTTCTCCTGTTTATTGACGAAAATCTTGAATATTTCGTACGTAATTGAAACCATCAATACATCATTTCGTAAAAGAAAATCCGACTCGGAGGAGATATATCGTGGGATAAGATAAAAAACGAAACAAAGAGAAAAGGAAACTTGGGGGCAAGTGGTTGCACACATGTGAATAGAACAAGTCAAGAAGTTCATGGGAGGAAAAAGGTTTCGTTTTTTCTTGTGAGTGATACATGAGGAATTAATTAAGGGTAGCACTTTTGTCAGACCGAAATAGCGGATCGCGGATCATTTATTAGATTAAAATCTCATATCAATACATTATAACATAAAAGTCTATACATTATAGTGAAAAACCAATATATCACAGTACTATTATATCATATTATAAAAATTAATATATTATAGCACGAGAGATTTATGAAAAATCAATACTTTTGAATACGAAAATCAATACATCATAATATAAAAACTAATACATTACAAAATCAGGTAAGATAACCTAACGGGTCATGACCCGTCAGTCTGACATAACACAAGTATTTGCCATTAATTAAATATAATCTAGTTGAGGAAGTTTAACACTGGCACCGATTTCATATTATTAGATTATTTTTATTATACTTATTATTTGATTTGTCAATTTCATTCCAACTATCCTAATATTACCACACATTTATATGAGTAAGTAAATTAAAAAGAGACTAATTTGATGAGAAGTCTTATACAAATATTTGTCATTCTAGTTTGATTTAGTTTGATTCCAATGCTTGAGTTTTTCCAGTTATGATTCCCTTAGACTATTTGTATTGAGTCTGACTGATCTTAATTCGAGCACACACACACAAACACACACACACACACACACATATATACACTGATACGGATTAAAATGTCCATATATAATATTATTTGATAAATGAATATATTTGTGGTAAACGACCACATTTCCTGGAGAGGGTGTTCTTATGGGAGGTGAGCGAGTTGAATGATTTCAGTGGAAGCGTAAGCGGGTTGGTTTGAGGGGTATCGACTGGAGTATGAGGATGAGTTCTCATATAGGGTCGCGACCTCTTATGGTTTGAGCTGTGTACTTGAGCTCGGTTATGGGCTTTTGTGAATATTAAGCTTACGGGCTTAGTGTGAGTGGTTTATGAGGTTTCGGTGGACTGTATGGAAAGAACAATGGGCCCAGGCCTATTCTATTAATTTAATGAGACATTTATTGTTTATGAGAACTTAACATATGGGAGGAATCCTAATTCTAAGACAGTTGTGGTATTTATGGAATTATGATAGTAGAGGTAACCCTAACTTGGGGAGGACTTCTCCTATCACTATAAAAGGAGGTGTATACCTCTCATTATAAAAAAAAGTTGATATTGCTCTATCGCATTACTGTTTATATTTGAAGAGAAGTGTCGGAGGGCCTTAACGGGCTCGAAATTCGGCCCGTCCGTGGTGTTGTTTTGCAGGACCAGCAAGGTCGCCAGGATATTCGTGGAGGGATTTGGCAGGTCGCTGTGACATGTTTGGAAGCAGTTTCAGCGGGTTTTGGCAGGTTGCTGTGACATGTTTGGAAGTAGTTTCAGGTCGCTGATCTCTATTTTGAGGTTAGTACCCCTTATACTTGGTAGCCCAACTTTTTGGACGTATCAAATTGGCGCCGTCTGTGGGAAAGAGGGACATCGAGTCCTTGAGCGAAAGACGTGAGATACATAATTTTCGTAAGTCTAAAATCTGACTGCGCTATAAATTTGAAAAATAGTTTTCTAATGTTTCAATCGTTGGATTGAGTTGAGATTTTTACTAAACCTCAAGAACCTTTTGAATTACGTTTTGAACAGTGGAGATCGGGTTTTGAGGTGTGAGGGAATATATATGAATTTTCGAGTTAAACAGTTTTTATTTTCGAAAAATTCTGCGCAGTGTTTTTCAAAATTCGATTGTGCATAATAAAACCGTTGGATAAAGCCAAAAATTTTATATGTCATTCTAAACATATTGAAGTTCAATCCTAATGGTGGAGATTTGAATATGAGTTCGAAAAATTTTTATAACGAATTTTGAATAGGGCTTATCCTGTTTCTCAAAAACTGTTTGTCTAGTTTCTTTTAAAAATTACTTATGCGCAATCTAACCGATTGGATGAAGTTGATTTTTGGGTATAATATTTACGATATATAGTGGTTAAATATGAATAGTGGTGGAGATCAGGTTTTGAAGATTTGTGAGCACGAGTAAGGGTTGTGATGTTTGCGTTTTATTTATTGATTATTTTATGATCATATACTAACAGATTGAGTGAGGTATTTGTTTAGTTTGTATTATTTTTAATCTTGGTTTTTAAGGGTTACCCTATATGCCTGGAATATGACCCGGGAATTGTCAATATAAACAAACGCGATGAAGTCGCGTGTCAAAATATTCAAGGTCGATTTACTTTGTTGCTCGGAGTCTAAGACGATGAGGTCGCGTATCAACCGAACGCAACAAAAATTGAGATAAGTATTTATTTTCTTTAAAAACGAAACGTATGCAAATTGGGGTCATATATGCCGATCTTGGGTAACGATTGTGATGATGGACGTATTTTTTTATACATGTTAGTCTGTTTGCTTGATTGTATGGGTTCGATCGTATGCGTGTGACATTCAAGTTCTTTTGGTGTCATGCAATTATTTATGAGTTTGGATGAGGTTTAAAATTTATAATGAGTAGGATTATTATGCGTGGAGCTTTTAATGGGTTTGAGTGCTTTGATATATTTGGGTGATTGTGCTACTTATGTTTTTGTTGAAAGAGGAAGATGGTTAATTTATGTGTTTTCTATAAAGGGATGACTATGAATGTCGTGATTGTTTAATTCATGAAAGGAGAAATTCGAATTTTAATTCATCTATAATACTTTGGAACCTCGTGTTGTGCTAATTGTGAATTATATGTGACAATTCCTAAGTGTCGATGGAGTGATAATCATATATGAAGTTGGATTTGGTCTTGGAATTTTTTTACGAGTTTGATAAAATGGATGGTGGGTGTTAATCGTATGTGGAGAATGCTAAGAATAGCTCATTCTTGCACATTCCCTTATGAAAATACTGAACTGCCACACTTCAGTAAAATGGTCATAACTCACTGTCCGATTATCCGTTTTAAGATCCGATTTTTGAAATGGAAACTATACTCGTAGGGCTTTCCAGTGGTATATAGTTTGTTTTCTAATATATTACCAATTAGAGCAGTTTAATCTTCAAAGTCGGTATATGTGTTGAAAATTCTTGTGTCAAGTTTGTTTGATCCCATAAGGCTTGATGGTGATATGATATTTGTGGTTGTGGTAAGGGGAGATATTTGATTTGAAATATGTTTGGTTAACATGTTATTGGTACGAGTAAGGTTGCAATATTCGGATGATATTTTCCATGGTTATGCTAACGGATATGGGTGCAGGGCCTGTTTAGGTCGTATTAACTTAGGGTTAATTTGTGGGTTGCCCGACATGTAATTCGGAGATGGGTAACCCAATGCAAAGAGGTCGCCAATGTTTAAGGCCATGTACCAGGTCGCGCGTCCAAACATTGACAAAAAGGATCGGGAATTATGCTACCTAAAAACAAAAAGGTCGCGTAGTTGGATATTTGAGGAGTGGTGAATTTTCCTATAGCACCAATATGAATACGTATCGGGTACGTTTTTTGAAATCTCATGAAAGGGACAGTTTCCAATTTTATGCCCTGTTTATTTTTATGTGATTGAGCATGGGGGGAATAATTGATTTATACGATTTAAATGGTTATTGTGTGTGATTCAATTTAAATGGTTTTATGATCTGATTTACGGAAAATACGTATAATTAACATGTTAAGGTCTTCGCGACCTCGTTATGGTCTCTATGACCTCATTACACGATCTTGACAATCTTGTGCGATCTAGACTTTATGATCCAATATGGGTTTTATGTTTAAATCCCGACGCTTTCATGAGGTCGGCAAATTTTTTTATGAATATGGTTAAATTCCGACGCTCTCATTAGGTCGATGATGGTTAAATTCCGACGCTCTCATTAGGTCGATAATGATTAAATCTCGACGCTCTCATTAGGTCGATGATAATTAAATCCTGACGCTCCCATTAGGTGGGCGATGGTTTTTATGGTTATGGGCTGACGCTTCTATTAGGTCGGCGATGGAGTTTGTGGTTTGAAAGTTGTGTTTTTTTGGCGGGAGAAGGTAACTCTGGATCGGAGGACACTTCTCCCGTAGAAATTTTGTGTTGTGGATAGTGGTGGTTTTTATGGTGGGAGAAGGTAACTCTGGACCGGAGGACACTTCTCCCGTAGAAGAGTTTATGATAAGAAGTTGTGATGAGAAGTAGTGTTGAGAAATTGTGTTTTTGCGAGAAGAAGTAGTGTTGATAAGTTGTGTTTTTACGAGAAAAAGTAGTGTTGAGAAGTTGTGTTTTTGTGATGAGAAGTATTGTTGAGAAGTTGTGTTTTTGTGATAAGAAGTAGTGTTGAGAAGTTGTGTTTTTGTGATGAGAAGTTGTGTTTTGGTGATGAGAAATAGTTGTGTGATGAAAAGTAGTGTTGAAAAGTTGTGTATTTTTTAAATGATGTTTGGATATATTGATTATTTATGATTAAGTGGTTATGATGTTTTACTTATGATTTGGGAAGAGTATGTCTGATTTACATATCTTTTTCGGGATATTGTGTTGAGTTATGGATGGTTGTTTCTGTGCGAGCTAATATGTTTTATATGCGAGCTGAATTTAGCTCTATTGGATTGTGTATAAGTCATGGTTCGACTATCCTTTTGAATCTCATGGTATTGTGAGGGTAGGAAATATGATTGTGATTGGTTACGAGTTCGTGCGACCTATGATTGAGTCAGGTTTATTTGGCATTTAATTTAACATGTTTGAAATACTTGGTTGCATTAACTTGGGGGACTACATAGGCGAGCTTTATTGAGTTGATGTGGCCTGGTTGTTTTGTTTTACTTGCATTAATTAAACATGGGGGATTGAGTAGTTTTCAGTCCCATGTTCTTGTCATATGACTATAATTGGATTGTGTACGGTCTAACTGTTTTATTTGAACTTGGAAAACTGAATGGTTTTTCTGGGTCATGTGTGATTTGATATGGTTTTTGCTTGATTCGGCATATATTTTATGAAGTGTGTTATGGGATAACACTTTTGTTAGGTTGGTGATAGTTTATATGGAATGGGTTGGTGCTTTTATTGGGTTAGTGATGATTTGTGGGTACAATGGTTTACTGGCCGACCTATTTTAGGTCGATGATGTCTTTATGGTTTTATGGATTTTTGTGCCTTTATGGTTAATGCGATCTTGGGCCTTGATGGGCTATTATGGATTATGGTATGGGGTCTTGGCGAGCTAACGAAATTTTTTTGGTTATAAGGTGATGTTTTAGTAATGATTATGGTTTGTGGTATGAAATGTTTTCTTGATCGACCTGTTTTAGGTCGAGTAAATGGCTTGTGGTGTTTTTGACTTTTCAAAAGCATATGATTGTATTTTCTTGTATCCGAGTATAACTTCAGGTCGTGGATGAGCGCTGTATGTTTTCAGGTCGAGTCTGGGGACTTGGTCTGGGGACTCGTAGATCGTCTCTTACGAGGTGATCATTTTATCTTAAAATAACGAGTGAGTTCAGCGAGTTGATATTTTGGAGGTCGCAAGTATACTTAGTAATTTACAGTGGGATGGTTGGTATTATACCTCGGTTCGTCGAGCTGTGTGATCCTAAAATACAGTTTGGTAAGGTGAAGTAGTGGTTTATTTATGTGTGCTCGTATTTTGTTATTTTCAGTAGTTGTGCTCTTTTAATTCTATTTTGCATGTCCTACCTGATTTCATACCTCAATCAGCTAGAACATGGGGGACTAGCTAATAAGGACCAAAATGTCCATATGTAATATTATTTGATAAATGAATATATTTGTGGTAAGCGACCTCATTTCCTGGAGAGGGTGTTCCTCTGGGAGGTGAGCGAGCTGAATGGTTTCAGTGGAAGAGTAAGCGGGTTGGTTTGAGGGGTAGTGACCTCGAGTATGAGGATGAGTTCTCATATAAGGTCGCGACCTCTTATGGTTTGAGCTGTGTACTTGAGCTCGGTTATGGGCTTTTGTGAATATTAAGCTTACGGGCTTAGTGTGAGTGGTTTATGAGGTTTCGGTGGACTGTATGGAAAGAATAATGGGCCCAGGCCTATTCTATTAATTTAATGAGAGGTTTATTATTTATGGGAACTTAGCATATGGGAGGAATTATAATTCTAAGATAGTTATGGTATTTATGGAATTATGGTAGGAGAAGGTAACCCTGACTTGGGGAGGACTTCTCCTATCACTATAAAAGGAGGTGTATACTTCTCATTATAAAAAAAGTCGATATTGCTCTATCGCATTACTGTTTATATTTGAAGAGAAGTGTTGATTGTTTTGATTTCACTTATTAACTTAAGCGTCGGAGGGCCTTAACGGGCTCGAAATCCGGCCCGTCCAAGGGGTTGTTTTGCAGGACCAGCGAGGTCGCCAGGAGATTCGTGGAGGGCTTGGCAGGTCGCTGTGACGTGTTTGGAAGCAATTTCAGGTTGCTGATCTCATTTTGAGGTTAGTATCCCATATATTTGGTAGCCCAACTTTTTGGACGTATCACACACACACACACACACACACACACACACACACACACACACACACACCACACACACACACACACACACCACACACACACACACACAACAACACATATATATATATATATATATATATATATATATATATATATATATATATATATATATATATATATATAATATACACACACACACAACACACACACACACACACACACACAACACAACACACACACACACACATATATATATATATATATACATATATATAATATACTATATATATAGTATATATGATCAAGTAACCCCCCCCCCCCCACAGCCTCCACACACACGCACACACTTTGGTTAGAGAAATATTATCTTGGTAAAGCATCCATTAGGCTGAAGTCGATTCGATCGAGCTAACATTATTGATCACATCAATTTTTATGACACAACAACGATTAAAAATATGGTATGCTTTTATGTTAACTAATTTCATAATGTCAAAATAATATGATTCACATTATGAAAACTTGTATACAGTCAATATAAAAATAATGTATGCACTCTAACGTAAGCTTGCAAATTGTTATCTCTCCACTGCTCAGTGTGTAAGAAAGACAAGAATCAAATGGGGCTTTTATTAAAATTCTAATGTAGTCTATTTGTTAAGGTATGAAATATTTGGATAAAAGTGACTATAATACAAAACACTTGAAACTTTTTAGAATGTTTCACCGTATCCTCAAAACCCAAAAAAATCTTGAAAAATGTAGCCTTTATAACATAGGCCCTCAACCAACCAAATTGATATTCCAAAACTACTAAACTTATTTGTATTCACTTGAAGCATTAAATAGACTTTTCTTCTTATTAACTAAACTAAATATAAACACAACCTTTATATAATAGGCTTTAAACTCTTATAATCAAAGTTCATTTTTCATCAAAGAACTTTGACGCCTACAAAAACAAAAAGATAAACTCCTACACCCGAAAATTGATCTACTCGATTTAACCAACTTAGAGTTTTCAACTCTCACAACTCATAAAAATAAAAAATTTCATAAGGCTTCTCAATAGCATAAAATAAGCTTATGGCTAAAAATGAATGGGACTAAAAATCTCAACGGGGCTAACTAGGGATTCTTTTATTTAGTAGCTTTTATATAGAATTGGGTTTCAAAAGTTTGCCTAAATTATGTTCAAGTCTTTCATACACTTGCAACATCGAGACCAAAACAAAGCAAATTTTAAAGAGATACAAACATGACGGATAATTCACACAAGAAAGAAAATTTACTGTTCATGATTCTCAGTTTAAAAAAAAGGTACAAATCTCACAAGCATATCATTCTTTCATAAGAAGAAGCTAAGGTTTTTCAGCAAGGCATAACTATAACGTTCATACATGTGTTTTTATAAATATAGAGAGTTGTTTTCAAATCAACTCATCTTTAGAAAATCATCAATTATTTCACAAAAATTCCAGACAAATGCAAATTCCATCAAGTGATTCAAATATTATTACAGAAAACAATTATCCACAATCCCACTTTATTTCTAATAAAGCAATTAAATGTTCAAATAAATAAGAAAATAATAAAAAAAACTAAAAACAACTAATACAATCCTATATGAAATGCAAAAATGATAATACATGGGCAAGGTAAACTGCAGTTTCATCCCCCCAAATTCCTACTATGTAGAAATAAGCTTGAAAAAATAAGAAGTGGCTTCCTTTGGCCATGACTCACAAATTTCACAGCAAGTCAGGAGGGGAAGGCCCGAATGGGTAATCGTGCTGGTAAATATGGAAGTTATACATACGTCTCATCATCCTCATCATTCGCTGCACGTCCCTTCATATTTATCTCATATCCCCTCGCATCTGGGCATGACTCTTGTTCATCTTGTATATCCAGCATCTGGTCCTCCAACCACGTAATATGGTCAGAATTGTGCTCATCTCTCGACTACCCCAACTCATCGTCATTGGGCTTCGTTCCTTACCATTCTCTCACAAGAGCACTCTTCACTTCCTGATGTTTAACGAATCAAGGTTCCAATTGGTTCTATTTTGGAGGTCACTGGGTGAGGTGAGTGCTGGATTTGGGAGTGGGAAATTATCTTTTGATCATTGTTGGAGAAGTTACTGAACCCTATACGGAAGGATCATTCTCAAGTTCTTTAGATCCAACTCATTATTTCTCTTGAAGATTTTCTAATGTGCGTGAGGGAATCCTAAGTACTCCATAATTAGTGTGACGAGGCCACCAATGCATATGGGCCCTTTCTTGTTATCTGATTGGTTGATGAATTGATTAACAAGAGCCCATGATATGTACACATCTATCTAGATAGTACACCCCATAATGCCACCAACTCTTATTTCTATACACCTCTATTTTCGAAACGGTCTAGTATCGTCGATGATATCACCTTTTGAATGTATCCGAAAACCAGGTTCCAAATCTCCGAGGCCTTGGACATCTTAAATTCATAAATTGGTCCTCATTCATCGATGTTCCTGGTGATTATGGCCTAAAAATCCTTCTATTCATAGTTCACCAGATCATAGTCACAAAATCTTCCATCCGGAAGGTTGAGGAGCTTGGTGATTTGGGCCAATGTGAGGTAGTGCTTGGTGTTATTCAATTCAAAGGAGATCTCCTTCGAATCTCTCGTTGTTCTCACCTTCTCGATTTTGAGGGTGCTCAAAAACTCCAACATCATCTTCTTGTACGTTGTTCATCTTCCCGTCATTAAACCATTGTTCAATCCAATTTGACAAAAGAGTCGATTGACGTCGTCCCTTGCATGCACGATTGACTTTCATAATTTCATCACCCAGATTCCCAACTTGCTAAGCCGGTCCCATTTCTTTCAGCTTTCGAAGGAAGGTAAATGTACCCCGAGTAGGTCCAGATTGGTATCCGTATTTGAGACATATTCTTTTTTATCGGATATAAATAGAGGTGAGGATGCTGGTGATGGGGTTGGATCCCTTACTTGGAACGCTCAGGATAGATTGCCTCCTCATCGGTTTTTGGCACGTCGTGAAGCCATTTCCTACAAACAAAATTTTTTAATTTAACGTGGCTCCAAATATAAACTCAAAACTATTCAGTTGATTCCATTCAAAAACCAAAACTACTCAACTTTAACGTGGTTCTTTATTAATGAATACTCAACTTCATCGATTCTCATCACAATCTACTCACAATGAATTTTACGAAGATAAATAACTACTCAATCATGATAAACATGCATATTTTCACGTAAAATTCAAATTTTACAAGTCGAAACGATAATTATTTCCATATATGTTCCTCGACCGCATGAAACCCCCTATATATCAAATATTTCAAATGCAAGGCTACAACATCAAGTAATTGTAGTAATTCATTCTTCTACAATCATGAAATTGCATAAAATTTCAAGAACCAAGCATGGATATCACGTATTCGATGCAATTCCGAAAAGAACACTCAATCCTAAATTTAAAAATTGAAGTAGCCCAACCACAATCTCAAGCATAATCATCAATATAAACATTATTAAGAATGAAGGAACAGAGATTGGTGGATAAATTCAACCAACTATAAAAATTTCAAAATTTCAATAATAAAGAACCCTAAATGAGAACTTAGAGAATTCGTACCTTGTTGTTGGATATTGATGATGACATGGAGAGAGATTGTTGGGGTGTTGTTTAGAACATGAATTTGATGAGTTTCTTTAAAAAAATAAGAATTTTGAGAAGAAGAAGTTAGGTTTCGCAGTCGAGAGAGAGAATGAGAAGTGTAAGTTTTTTCCTGCATTCTTTTTCATATTGACTATGTAATACGACTCACCCGGGTTCTGATTCGCTGTCACAAACACATACCTTGAAAAAGGACTGCACTATCAACTGGATTCATGATTATGACTCAGGTCGCGATTGCTTTCCTGAAACACGGCCAGTAGTATCGACCTAATTCGCGGTCTGGGTCATAAAACATGATTTTGTAATTTAAATAAAAATTAACTATGTACCTTTATTTGTTAGGTTGACTCCCAATCAGAACTTAATTTCACATCTTTAGCTAGACACTTTCCTTCATCAAGAAAATCATTTGAAAACCAGTGATGATGTCACTGTCTTCAACATCCTCAATTCCGATTCGTTCTTCGAAATTTTCTACAAATTGTCAAAACCTTTCCAAATGTCATCATCAATATTAGGACAAAAATTAAAGGAGTCATATAAACTATGTTCTTGTACGAATACACAATCAGGACATCCTTGACACAAGTATCGAGTCTTTCTATCATTTTACATTCTTCAATTCTTTGAAGATCATCTTTCTCTCGAATTTTCATATTATGATAACTATTAGAAACTTTAAGCTCATCATTAATATGCAATGTGATTTCTACCTTTTCCACATCAACGAGGGTTTTACTTGTTGCTAAGATTGGATACCCAAGTATTAATAAAATGTTCTTGTCCTCCTCCATGTCTAAAACTACAAACTCTACTGGGAAGATAAAGTCGTCCACTTTCACCAGCACATCCTTGACTATGCTTTTCGGGTATTTCAAGGATTTATCTTCCATTTGGAATGTGATGTTTGTCAGTTTGATCTTACCAGTCTTTAACTTCTTTAAGATCTACAATTGCATTAGATTAATGTTGACATCTAAATCACACAAAACATTTTCGAATAAACTCCCCCCGATGATGCATGAAATCTTGAAACTTCTTAGATTCTTGCACTTTGGGGGAATCTTCTATTAGATAACTGCACTGCATTCCTTGGTCATTTTCACAAAATCGTCAAGCATCCTCTTCTTTCTTATCAATCTTTAAAAATCTTCCATAGTTTGGCATCTGCATCAAAGCATCAACAAAAGGAATATTAATATGGATTTTTCGAAATATATCAAAGAATTCTGAAAACTGTCCACCCGTTTTTGGAACTTTTTGTGGAAAGGATAACGAGTTAAAAGAGTTAATGGAAGTAGGAATAGGTTTTGGCTTCACGACCCCTTTTTAATCTCCACTTCACAACGCCTTCCTCAACATCTTTATTCGCATCCTTTGTGTATCATTTAGGTTCAAGGCTTGGCATCTTCGGGCCTTCATACTCCTTTCCATTACTTAAATGAATAGTATTCACTTGGTCTTCAGGGTTTACTTCTATACTACTCAGAATTTGCCCCTTCCTGTGTTGGTTTCCAATAATGGTAGTCAACTGAAAAATTCAAGCATCAAGTGACCTCATGTGGGTCCCAACTAACACAATTAATTGAGCTAGATTTTCTCCGATCGTATCCATCCTTGCTTTTCCTTTTTCAAAATGATATTTCATTTCACCATAACAACTTTTTCATGTTTAACTTCTTTCCATTTTTGATCACCTCATTAGTCACTGAAAAGCCCGGCGGTGGTTGGTATTAGTTACCACATTGGTTGCTTCTATAGTTATTGTTGAAGTTTCTCTGATTGATGAAATTTACATCTTCAACTGGTTCATGCATGGAAACTCCACTTGATTGGCCTATTGGCATTCCTGATTTTGATGATATCAACATCTCAAACTCGCTATTCATCGCCTCCAACTATTGGTCATAACGTTGATTGCCTTGTTCTCTTTCACCATAACAACTTTCTTCAATATTGAATGCTCTGTAGGCCATTAATAGCTATTGGTCACCATTTCCTCCATGATTTGTTTTGAATCAACAGTAATCTTTGTTAACAAGTCTCCTCTCAGTGAAGCATCTACCATAACCTTTGTTTGCTCATTTAAACCATTATATATATAAAAAAACTTGTTGATCTTTGGGAAAACCATGTTGAGATGACTTTCTCAAAATCTCTCCAAATATCTCCCATGCTTCGTGTAATGGATCTCCAAAGTGCCAATGGCTTCAAAGTCTAGAGAGGTTTACCAAAACTTTGTCTTATTCCTTAATGAGAAAGGAAATAAGTGATTTTTATCGCATCTTCTGAAACCCCATTCATCTTGATGGTTCTACGTATCTTAAGAAATTACAACAAATATGTGGTTGGATCATCGGTAGCACTTCCCCCAAATTGGTTCAGTTGAACCATGGTGATCAATCCTGTCTTCAACTTAAATTTATTTGCTAGTATTGTTTGCCCATTTGCTCCTCTGTGTTCTTGATTATCATCGGGTCGAATGATCATTTGTGCATTTCGACGGGGTGGTGCTTTTGTTGGAATTGCACTTTCAACTCTTAAATTTATTATTGGATTTGGTTGACTTGATCTTTCAAGTCTAATGGATTTTCCACCATATTTCCTCTAACTCATTTGGACTTGTTTCGTCTACAAGCCTCCTTGATCTCGGGATCAATAGGATCTAAAGGTGCTCCTTTGGAATTTGTTTGCATACACTACCTACAAATCAATCAATTCAAGACTCCAATAAAGCACAAAGTGTAGCTAATGTTTAAATTAAAACTAATTTACCAATCATAGAATTATCAATTTCTAATCCATTAGTCCCCAGCAACGACACCAAGACTTGTTAGCTAATTTATTTTATGTAAGTTTATCTAATCGTAAGTGTATAGTGTAGAAATAGCACACGAAGAGCAAGGTCATATTCCATAAGAACCAAATTGATTTTGAAATGACAAGTAATATAATATTGATAATGTAGGTTTAATCTAAATAGTTAGAGAAGATATATTTTGTTGTGTCGTTACCAACGACGAACATAAAATAAACAATTATAAAAAATACGATGATAGATAGCAAGAAATTGAGAAAATCAAGTGATAAGGAGATTTTTCGGGGTTTGGGGGTCAATGAATTTTCAATGCAAATCCTTTTCAATCAACCAAGTATCGTTCATTATTTATTTCAATATAAGTCAATAAACAGTAGTTTAAACCTTCTCTCAAAGAGATTAAACCATAGATACTAAGTATGAAGTAATATCTCCGTTCAGAATCACATTTAGACCTCCAAAATGCTTTAAAGATTCAAAAGACTTTACTAGTAATCTCAAACTTCCTAGTCTTATTGATTAAAGTGTTTTGTGTTTGAAAAGTCCAATGATAAATCTCATCTCTCAAGTCTAGATTTATCAAACCTATAAGTCATAAAAGTTTGTCAAGCAATTACAACTATTAAGCACATAGGTTGTGAATCAATTATGCAACAATGATTTAGAAACACAAAAATATCAAATGGGTCATACTTTTTTGAAATAAATACCAAAATATCAATCATTTATCATTTCCAAACCCTATAATATAATGAAACTAGCTAAACATAATCAAATATTTATCTAGGCAATTTATCAAACACTTCATGTTCAGAGAGAAAATAAAAATAAACAACAAAGAACCCATTGGATTGTATTGATTAGATCCTTTAATCTTTGTGTTATTCATGTTTCTCCCCCGAATCCTCACTTTAACACTCATTCTCACTATCGTATTTGTTCTCCATCTGAATGGGATGAAGCTTGATGTTCTATGATGTGCTTGGACAACTTAATGCTCCTTTGTATAAGTAACCAATGAGATCCTAGAATTTAAACCGTATAAGTAATGGTATCTGGCACATTCGTGACTCGGTTCATGACCACAGATGGGGTTGCGAACGCTTGCTGTAAAAACACCCTGCAGTATCGAGCTGAGTTGGAACCACGAAGGGGGTCATGACTATGTTTCTAGGCCCCGTTGACTTGTTGACCTCGTGGGCTTGCTCTATCATGGCTGATTTGACTCTTTTCTTCATTATTTTCAGTCAAATACTTCATCATTTGCTGAGTTGTGCTTCTTCAAGCCCAATTTATAAAAGTTAGTTCTAATAACCATATAAAAGCAATATAAGAATACCAAACATGTAGTAACGTCGAAATAATAGGAATGAAAGTAAAAAGACATTAAAAACGTACAAACAGTAGTTGAAACCTAATTAAATAAATAAAAATATGCACGTAAAAACTGTGTATGTGGACATAAGGATATAAGGGGAATCCAAGGTTTGTGAGATGGTGGAGGAGAGTCCATAGTACAGTTTGGACCTGAGGATATAAGAGGAATCCAAGTCTCCCATAATGATGCCTTGGTGATAATCGTTGAGATTGCTGGATATGATGTACAATGGGTTTTTGTTGACACAAGTAGTTCACAAGATGTGTTGTACTACGACTGTTTCAAACAGATGAGGCTTAACATAGATTTAGGAGTAAGTGAAGCGGTGTTCTGGTAGTGGTGGAGGAGTACTCAGGAACAAAATTGGTGATGGTAAGATTTTTTTAGCGGTGGATACTGCATCATCCCACAATGAAATCCTAGGGCAGCCTTCATTGAATGCTTTACGAGCAGTGATGTCGACATATGGCATATGCCTAAATTTTGTGATGGACAATGAGGTCAAGTTAGTAATAGGAGATAAATATTAATCATACTCATGCGATCAGACGTCTATTCTGGAAGTTATACGAGCAAGCAAGAAAGGAGCCAAGGCCTAAACTGAAAGCCTAATGACTAAGAGGGCCATGATAGTCTCTCTAAAAGGAGGAGCTAGAGAACCATCCCAGAGGAAGGTGAAAGGCCAAAAGAAGCACCCAATGGGGTATGAAAAAATGAACGGAGAGTAAGATAGTAAGAAGAAAGCAAGATTGGAGGGCGCGCTTTGCTGAGACACAAGCATATAGATAGAGTATCCTTGTAACATTTAATTATTGAAAGTAGTTTTTTCTTTTTCCAAAAGAATAGATAATTACTGGATGAGCCAATCTTGGACCATGTCTATCCTATCTTCTTTGTAGAGATTGGCTCTACAAATCCTATATGATCCAATAATATTGCAGATCACACAAGGGGATCCAACCTACACAACTTACGACTGGGCTGGATGTGCTCCACTATTTCTGAACTCTTTCTGATCCAATGATAATTGTAGGTCAACAAGGGGCTCCGGCTTTGTAGCTTACGAATAGGCTAGATGTGCTCCCCTAATTCTGAACTCTTACTGATTTGATGATAAATGCGGATCAAACAAAGGGGTCTAGCTTGCGCTTACGTCTGGGCTAGATATATACCCCTTTTTCTGAACTCTTTCTAATCTAATGATAATTGCGGATCAGCCAAGGGCTATAGCTTGCAAAGCTTATGACTGAGATGTATGTGCTCCCCTTGTCCCAAACTCTTACTGATCTGATGATAATTGCGGATCAAACAAGGGGGTCTCTCTTGCACAACTTACCACTGTGCTGGATGAGCTTCTTTTGTCCCAAACTCTTTATGATCTAACAACTGGACATGGCTTGAGTAGCCTATGATTGGGGTAAGTAAAGTAAGCTCTGCTAATTAACTGATATGTTGCATTCTGATTAGATAAAATTTATGCTCGTAAGCAAGAGACTCTATGATTAAACTAAGCTGTGCTCATTACTTATCGGTCGAGTAATGACCACACTTGAAGAACTATGATTGAGTACTAGATGAGCTTTACTATCCGACTAGACACAACGATGAGCCTCTCACTTATATAAATGTGAATAGACGTTGAAAGACTCCTCAGAATAGGATGTCATCTCATCACGAATCTGGTAAGATTTCCTTTTACAGTTATGTTTTTAACATGTATCCACTTTCAAAACATGTTATGCGATATAAATGAGTCATGTTGAGATATGTGGCATTCTTTAAGCTTGAGACTTGTTATAGATAATATTATTTCAATTTTGGCAATGGGTATGTGAAGCCCGATATGCGGATATCTGAGGTCTTTAATTTACCCATCTTTCATAGCCAGATTTAGGATTTCCTTAAGGATTCACCCATGATTGGGTACATTAAGATCTTTTTTAAGGATTATGATCAATAGAAATGCACGTAGATAATTTTTGGAATAGATAAATTTCATTAATAATAGAGAGGTGAGAAGTCCCACAACTCGGGGCCCCACTTACTACAAAAGAAAACAAAACAAAAGTAGAGATAAAATAACAAATTACAAAAAAGGGAAAGAACATAATGATAAAAGTAAAGGGTGTGTGTGTGTGCTAAGTTGTTATCAGATCCCCTCTCCGCCCGTCCGAAGGGCTTTATAGATGCCTTGGTTCATGCTCTGCATGCGTCATTGGAGGCCTTGCAATTGTCGCCGCAGGTTCAAATTCTCCACTGTCAAGCGTAATTTCTCTTCAGAAATTACTTAATTTTGAAGAACGACCTTGAATATGAGGTTGACAATATCATTTTTGATACGGTCACGCTCTGTCTAGAGTGTTAGTAGTAGGGAAGTTTTCTCATCGGGGGAGTTGTTATCAAAGGAAGACATTGGATGAGAAGAAGAAAATAATTGCAGATGATTTTTGGGTAGAGGGAGATGAGTGAGGAAAGTGATTGGAAGCAAGCCTTAAATAGGCATGAATGTTGTAGTGAAAATATGAATCTAAAGGGAAATCCAGCCATGAGAACATTGTGTCTCCCATGCGTGGACTAATTAGAGAAGAGTAGCTGAAATGACATCTCCGCAGTTTTATTTGCAAAAGTCATGATTTATTTTTAAGTGCTTATTGTCTTTAATTAATGGATGAGAGTTCCCTGAGATATTTAATCCATTGGTTGGCAAACAACTCATCAGATAGTTGGGTCAGTTGAAGGGTCCCTTCTTCAGTAATAAAATTGGAAGTCTTGGATATTTGATCAAAATTATATATGCCGGTTGCTATATTAATATGCATCGAATATTAAATATCATTACAAAGTTTATTGGGATATTGTTTTTATGAATATTATGAGTTTAATAAAGGGGAAAAGAAATAGCTAGATCAACATATATTTGCGCAGGAAGAGAACTTGAAATTAACATTGCATTAAGAAAAATGTGAAAGTATTGTTAGAAGAATAGAGTTTCAGAAGTCGAAGTCTCATTAATAATTTTTTTTTCATGGAGGGGGTGTCTCCAAATATTGTGTTTCCATACAGGTTGGCATCTATCTCGACCTCCAGCTTTGTTCATTTCTTGAACGATCTGTTCATTTATGGGTTCCGTCGTCAATAATAAAAGGTCAAGCTTGGCCCCTTGACCGGCATTGTGAATAACATCTAGTAGCACATGTCTCATTTAAATTGCCTTTCCAGATGAAAGGATATGGCATCGTCCTACGGGCAATATCCTTATTAATCGAACCTCAGAAGCCCGGAGTAGATATTTGCTCTTATGATTTGTCTAGAGCCCATGTGGAAGTATTACATGGTGGTCGGAATGAGGCATTGAATATATGACATCGAGTTGTGATATTTCTCCAAGATTTGTTCTCGGTAGGACTCTGAGAAGTCTTGTCCCATCTTAGATAGAAGGAATGGTCTTTATCCTTTCAATATACCATCTTTCTTAGCTGCCTCTTTGTCATCCACCAAAGAGGATATCATCTTGGCATACTGCTCTCCGAAGTGCTTCAAATCTTCCTGAGTTTCTTTATTACAGTATTAGTGGATGAAGATTTTGGTTTTGGACATATGAAAGCCTTTCCTAGCCCTAATCAGTACTTATTTGTCTTAGGCTATCAAGGCATTTTTCTTATCCAATCCAGAGCGTGCCTCAGTTAGTTGTTACTCTAAATTTGGCATTTTGGAAGGGTTATTTTATGATTCTTCATGCATAGTCACCTCAACAAGGGTGATAGCCAATGCGAATAGTTGTGATTTAACAAATTATGGTTATAAAAGTTTATTTATGAAGTATGGAGAATGGGTTTATTTCTTTCCTTTGCAAGATGTTACATCATACAATTAGTTAGCCTGGACTTTGAGTATTATAGGGGTTTCTAATGACCGGCATCGGGAATGAGAGTAGTTAGAATGGTGAGGAGTTTCTTCATGTCTCTGATATCTATTAAGGTTTTCTCCTCATGCAGGTCACTAGTACACTCATCAGTTCAGATCTTGATCATTCGAGTGGGAGACGGGCTATCCACACGACATTTTTTTTTGCTAAACTATTGTGCGAGGAGGTGTGAGTGAAGTCTAGGTATGACTATGTGGTGAGAGGTGGGTAGCACATTGGCTTTGGCATCCTTTGAGGCCTTCTCTACCTTTGCAACTCTACATGATCTTTCTTTTGAGCAGTAGAGGGATTGTTGGTAGACCACTTAGATGGTGTTAGTTCAAATTTCTTGAATGGTGATTCTGAAAAAGGGGAAAGTGAGGCTCCTGAAGTATGTAAGAAGAAGAATATGTCCTTCTAATGTTTTATGTTCTTGAAAGTAGACTACATGGTGGCTTGCTAGGGGTGTTGTATGAGTTTCTCTCAGGACGAACAATAGCAGATTCATGAGGATAAAAGGATAATAAGGAAAAGATAGGAGAGGTGGTGTCCTTGCCTAATTTATGAGATAGGTTCTAAAAACTTGAATTTCTCAGCGATATGCTTGTGCTACGAGGATGGAATATATTGAGAAGAGAGCATAAGAATGCGATTACAAATTTTAAGTAGGTATTTAAAAGCAATTCAGGTAAAAGCATATGAGTGGTTGAGAAAATGTACCCATTGTGCTGGTGATGAGAATTTTGCGAGAGTTATTTTAAGAAGAGTCGTAACCTCCTTGAGGGTTTGATTATGAAAGTCACGAGCAATGTGTTGATATAAATTCTTTTGGTGTCCTATTTATAGGAAGGGATGACCTAATAATCTTGAGTTTTGGATATCTGGAGGCATTTTACCCAAGAGTAATGCTACTCGAACATTTAGTTGGACAAAAAGTTAGACAAAACCTATTAATATATATCTCCTGGATGAATTATATTACCTTCTTTCAATTTTTTTTTCTTCTTTTTTATACTTGGGTGTGTTTGACTTCATTTAGGGATAAAAAATATTAATAATTAATTATATAAAAAATAAAATAAGATATATTTTTTAAAATTATATGCTAATTTTTAATATGAGTTATTTCTTTTATCTTTTCAAATTATAAAATAAATCTTTGTGTAATTTTAGATATTTCATTTTTTTAACTTTAAAGAAAGTTGGACAAAACCTATCAATATCTCACGAGATGAAAAATGAATCTACTATTAAAATAACATAAAAAAGAGAAAGAAAAGAGAGAAAGTGAGGCGGGGAGGGGTAGGCCCGTATTTTTTAGGTCATATCCTGACGGCCATGCCCGTCAGGATTAGACGCTGACGGTCATACCCGTCAGCATATATTGTTTTATTATTATTTTTTTTAAATATCATGCTGACGGCCATGGCCGTCAGCATATTTTTTTTTTTTTTTTAAATAATAAATTCATCCTGACGGGCTGCCCTTTTTTTATGTTATTTTAATAGTAGATTCATTTTTCATCTCGTGAGATATTGGATAGGTTTTGTCCAACTTTCTTTAAAGTTAAAAAAATGAAATATCTAAAATTACACAAAGATTTTATTTTTATAATTTGAAAAGATAAAAGAAATAACTCATATTAAAAATTAGCATATAATTTTAAAAAATATATCTTATTTTATTTTTTATATAATTAATTATTAATATTTTTTATCCCTAAATGAAGTCAAACAACCCAAGTATAAAAAAGAAGAAAAAAAAATTGAAAGAAGGTAATATAATTCATCCAGGAGATATATATTAATAGGTTTTGGTCTAACTTTTTGTCAACTAAATGTTCGAGTAGCATTACTCTTGGGTAAAATGCCTCCAGATATCCAAAACTCCAAAGATTATTAGGTCATCCCTTCCCTATAAATAGGACACCAAAAGAATTTTATATCAACACATTGCTCGTGGACTTTTCATAATCAAACCCTCAAGGAGGTTTACGACTCTTTCTTTAAAATAACTCTCGCAAAATTCTCATCACCAGCACAATGGGTACATTTTTCTCAACCACTCATATGCTTTTACCTGGAATTGCTTTTAAATACCTACTTAAAAATTTGTAATCGCATTCTTATGCTCTCTTCTCAATATATTCCATCCTCGTAGCAACAAGCATATCGCTGAGAAATTCAAGTTTTTTAGAACCTATCTCATAAATTAGGCAAGGAAC
>BMAC01000408.1:32242-54844 GCA_014905375.1 Phtheirospermum japonicum
AAAATTTAACTTTAAAAATATAAACACATTATAAAAATATCACAATTAACTACATAAAAAAATATCACAATTAACTTTATATCTTTTTGTAATTATATATATATATATATATATATATATATATATATATATATATATATATATATATATATGTAGTTAATTATGATGTTTTTTATAATGTATTTATATTTTTAAAGTTAAATTTTTTATTTTTTTAATTTTAATAGGAGATTCATTTTTCATCTCGTAAGATATTGATAGGTTTTGTCCAACTTTTTTTAAAGTTAAAAATTAAAATATATACAATTACACAAAAAAAAATATTATAATTTGAAAAGATAAAAAGAAACAACTCATATTAAAAATTAGCATCTAATTTTAAAAAAATATATCTTATTTTTGTTTTTTATATAATTAATTATTAATATTTTTATTCATAAATGAGGTCAAACACACCCAAGTAGAAAAAAGAAGAAAAAAATGAAAGAAGGTAATATAATTCGTCTAGGAGATGTTTTAATAGGTTTTGTCCAACTTTTTGTCAACTAAATGTTCAAGTAGCATTACTCTTTTACCCAATGAGATTATGAGCGTGTGTTTGAATATTTGGATGCCTTTTGAGATTGTAATTTTTTGATGAATAACTATCACTACAAAAATATCCGGTAATCCTGACGGCCAATATTCGTCAGGATTCCGTCAGTATATCAAATACTGACGGCCTCCTGACGGATTATGGCCGCCAGTATATTTGCGATCAGGATTGTAGCATCCTGACGGGATTTGTAACCCGCCAGGAATGCCGGCTGTTTCGTTGATGGCTTGTGCCGCCAGAAAATGCCCGCCAGTATTCCTGTCGAGTTGTACCCGCCAGGAATATCTGATGCTTTCCTGGCGACTATACTGTCACCATTCCTGGCGGATTTACCCGCCAAGATGTACTGGCGGGTACGGCCGCCAGCATTAATAAACAAATGAAATAATTAATTTTAATTAAATTAATATTAATAATAAATAAATTTTAGATAAAATTTAATTAATTAATAATTAAATTAAAAATAATAGACAAATAAAATTTTAGAGATAATTCAAAATAAATAATCCACTAATAAAAAAATGAAAACAAATCATTTCAATAACAAAAAATCGTTTAATCAGTCGAATGTATAAAAATATAACTATCCATCTAAATCTCCACCATCTGGACTACGGGGAGGCCGACGACCCATGGCCCGAGCAACAGCTTCTTCAATCTGCTGTTGGGACCTCAACTGGGAACGCTCCTGCTACTCACGGATCCGCTGAATCTCCAGCGCCTGCTCATCGCGGATCCGCTGAAGCTGCTCAAGCTGCTCCTGCTGGGACTGCACCTGAGTCTGGAGCCTATGAACATCGGCGGTGGAGGTGGAAGAAGTGCTGCAGCCCTTCTGAGTCTTCCCAAAGCATCCAAGGCCATAGCGTCGACCCTTTCCTATTCCCGACGACCTGTAGGTAGACCTCGTTCGGGTCTACCTGAGGGCTGCTATCATCAGACGACGCAGCACGCCTCTCCTCCAAAGCCCTCTCATAATCCTCCTGATATCAAAATTTTCAACTATTATTACCAAACAACTTTTATCAGATTCTATAATAACTTTTATCAGATTTTATAATAAATCGGTTATATATATAACATATAAAACTTACAGCTATCCTCTGGGCTTTGGGATCCGTAAATGTGCCGTCGGGATTTCGATGATACCTCAGCAGAAGCTCGTAGTTACTGGGCTGCGAACCCGTCTGTGCAGCCTGTATGTAAAGTTACATTTACAATATTTAATATAATGAATTAATTAAAACATATAATTATAAATGTTCAATAATATAATTTAATTACTTAAAATATTATCATTGACTTACAATCTCGGCCGCCTGTCGATTAGCCGGCATGGACCCGCCTCGATGCTTCACTATACCAGTCGAAGGGCCCGCCGGGCTCGCTCATCCTGTTCCGCCTGGCCTTCTCAGACTTCTCCACCTCCCTGTCAGGATAGTTATGCGGGATAAGTTCCCGCCTCAACCCTGACGGCATGCTGACGGGTCCTTATTCTGGCGGCCATGACCGCCAGGAAATCCGCCTGCATAATATTCCGCCAGCATATCCGCCAGCATTCCTGGCGGCTTTTTGGCCGCCAGGAAATCCGCCAGTAATGCCAGATTTTTTTGTAGTGTATGGTTTGTTAGGGAGTCACTTGGGATTCTGAGATTATTTGAGTGAGCTTTCTCATTTTCACAACACTATACTTGGAGCATTTTGACACGTGCAATAAGCGGATATATATGAACTCTTTTTTGTCTACTCCACTCTGCCCTCTCTCTTCCCTTGATTGAGTAGAGTAGGGAGGACTCCTGATCTGGCTAACTGATAACACATATACTTCATACATATTGGGACTTATTAAATTTGGTCTCAACCACTGTTTGTACACTTTAAACATCTTTTTAGTTTAATTCCAATTATTTGGACATTATTAAGTATTTGGTTGTTTTATGTTATTTTTACAAGATTTTAGAACCAAATTGGTTGGATTCTTAAAGATGAAGAAATGGTTTGAAGAAAATAAAGAGAAGAGTCCATTGGGCCAAGATTGGATCAAACCTATGAAGTCAAAGGACCAATGGAGAATAGAAGACCCTTATAAACCCCATTAGCAGTCAATAATCGGGTCTCTAATGTGGGCCATTTTCAAGAACACCATTAGTGACCCCAGTTGCGGTCGATAGCCTGGTCGCTACTATGAGATGTTCTCAAGAAGACCATTAGCGACCTTATCATTAGTCGATAGCCGGGTCTCTAATGGTCCAAAAACATTACAAAATGTTACAAAATTAGGATAACTGCTAGGATCTCATTTGAAACTATAAAAGGAGGCCCAAGAACTAGTTCACATACTTTCTTCACCACCCATTATCTTGGGAACCACCATTCATCACAAAAACCACTCCAAACACTACAAAAAAATAGGGAAATGCTGACGAATTTTGCTGACGGACAGAAAAACCGTCAGCAATGCTGACGGCCGTTGAGGGGTATAAATACTGACAGGTTTGCTGATGTGTATAGGTCGTAAGCAATTTACTGACGACCTAAACCCGTCATCATTATTAAATAAAAAAAAATACTAACGGGCAAGCCGTCAACAATTTATTTAAAATATAATATTATAATTATAATACATATAAAATAATATTATATATTTATAATAATAATATATTATTATTTATATACAACATATATTTATAATATATATATTTAATAATATTATTATTTATAATATCATGTTCATAAATATAATATAATTATTGTATATTTAAATATTATAAATAATATATATTTATAATAATTTTATGCATTTATATATCATTATTCATAAATACAATCTACATTTATAAATATAATATAATTAATTATAATTATAATTTATATATCTATATATTAAAAGTATATAATCTCTCACTTGTAATCGACTTGGCGAGACGGTAACACCACTCCTCTATATGCAAGAGGACTGGGGTTCGAAACCCACTCATGCCACATTAGGGAATTAAATTGACATGGGCTGTGCTGGGTTGTCGGTTGGGCTCGGGCAGGCTGCGCTAGGCCCGCCCAATTATTTTATAATATTTTAGAAATGCTAACGGGCTTGACCCGTCAGCAAATACTGCCGGCCCGGCCCGGCAGCATTTATAAATTTTTTTTTTAAAAAAAGGTAAATGCCGACGAGTAGAATTGTCGATGGGCGCCACCCGTCAGCAATCAATTTACTGACGCAAATAATGCTGATGGACAGTGCCCATCAGAAAAACCGTCAGCAATCGATTGCTGACGGGTTTGCTGATGGATCTGCCCGTCTGTAAACAACATTTTTTTTGTAGTGAAATAAATAGATCAAATGAGAGTTCAGAGGAGAAATGTGAAGAACGGGAAGATGAAAAGTTCCACAATCATCCTACAATTTATCCTTTATTATATTTATTTATGAATATTATGTGTTTAATGAAATACCTATATGAATGTTTAATCATGTCTACTAATTCCATAGTATCTCGGGATTTGGTAAATGTGAACGATCAATGATTCGAATATTTCTTTCAACCAAGCATTTGGTCTTTTCAATAATTTCGATCCTTGATTTAAATATATGTATAATTACTTGACAAACATCATATGCTTATTAAGTTTAATAATTTAATAAATTGAGAGACGAGCTTTGTTAATAGAACTATGAATTCAAAATACTCTAATTAATAATATCGATGGATTTCAGATTGGAGTTGATGTTAAAATCTATTAAAATTTTTGGAGTTTTAATTGCGATTGACAACGCGTCTTGCATTTAGAACTCATGGTTTAATCACTTAGAGAGAATGGTTAAAATATTCTTGTGATTAACATATATTGAATTGATACACAACAATGCTTGGTTGGTTGAAAAGGTTTTACATTCGAGTATGATCCCTTTACTATTTTTGTGTTTGTAATTCTTTGTCGCATAATTGCATTGACAACCGTTTGTGCTTCTAAAGTTGTGATCGATTGACAACCTTTTACAACTATTAGCTTTGATAAATCGTAATTCGAGAGATAGGTTTATCAATTAGGCTATCAAATATTAAAAACTTTAATTAATAAAATCGAGAGATTTGAGATTAATCGTGCAAATCCTTAAAACATCTTAGAGTTGTAAAGTTGTACAAATATTTAAAACTTTTTGGAGTTCTAAACGTGATCTTGATAATGCGTCTCACATATAGAACCCACGCTTTAAGAAATTACAGAGAAGGTTTAAACTATTTTTGTGATAACCTAAATTGAATCATAACAATAATCGAATGATTAAAGACGATAGACATTGAAAGTTCATTGTAATCCCAAATCTCAAAATACCTCCATCTCATTTGAAAACCTCTATTTCTAACTTTTTGTACTTTTGTTTTTGGTAAATTATATTAATTATTTTAATTTTTTTTTCGTTTGTGATGGAAAAACTAAAATCACCTTTTACATCCATTTAAATAAAATCAATTTATTAATAATATTACTTTCCAATTTCTGAGATTTCTTCCTTGTGGAAACCAACCATGCTCACCGTATACTACATCTACACCGTACGCTTGTAGTTAGATGGATTATATTAATGAGCAAGTTTTATTACTTGAACTAATCACAAATAAAATAAGGATTAGTCAAGTTTATGATGCCATTTCCGGGGACCAATTGATTTAGAAATTGATAATAATATAATTAATAAATTAGTTTTAATTTAAACATTGGTTACTCTTTGTTCTTAATTGGAGCTTGGTTTTATTAAGTTTTAAGTTGTAAAATAAGCTCTTGAGGGAAGAAAGCATCTATCTGAAAGACGTTAAATTAAGCGCTAGTTTAGAGGCAACCTAAAAATTACGAAAATACCTTTGATGTGTGTATCGAACCAACAAGGAGGCAATCCCTCTGAAAGCCGACAAGTAGGCAATCCCTCCAAAAGTCAACAAGGAGGAAGTCCCTCCAAATTCCAATGAGGAGTCAATTCCTCCACACGGGAGCTGACACAGAGTCACTCCCCTCTTGACTTGCCGTAAACTTGGTGAGTCACGACCAATGTAAAACTACTTTATTTATTTATGGGATAATTTTGTTTGCCCCTCAATATATGCAATTTTTTTCACTTTGTCCCCTGAAGTATTTTTTGTTCCACTTTGCCCCCCGATGTACAATAATTTTCGACGTTGCCCCCCAAACTTTATTTCCGACAGAATATTCTTTTTAGATTCCATTGGCGGGCAGCTGGGGGATAAAGTGAAAGAATCTTATAGTTTGGGGGGCAAATTAAAATAATATAAATATTAAATTCTTGTTTTAAAATTTTATATTTGAAAAATATATATAAACTTTATCTTATCCTCACACACACACAAAGTTGTCAAAAAAATTCCAATTCTAAAAAAAACACATAAATTTCCAATTAATATTTATAATTTTCTAAATATAAATATTGTCAATACATCTTTTATATTATTAAATATGAAACACATGACTAAATATTATGTAAATTATTAGGCTAAGTAACATAATAATATATTATTATGTATCATGATTGAACAAAATAAAATAAAGGTGTATTTCGTATATGCATTATAATATTATGATACGAAAAGTAAAATTATCATTCGATATTATTATTTGTATAAAAAGTGTGATTAAATACTATATTAATCATGAGTACATTATTATATAAGATTATAATTATCGAATGATTAATATAATTAAAATCTTAATATTATAAGATTTTAATTATATTAATCATTTGATAATTATAATCTTATATAATAATTAATGTACTCATGATTAATATAGTATTTAATTACACTTTTTATAAAAATAATAATATTGAATGATAATTTTATTTTTTGTATTATAATATTTTACATAATACTTAGTCATGTGTTTAATAATTAATAATATAAAAGATTTGACAATATTTATATCTAAAAAATTATAAATATTAATTGGAAATTTATGGGTTTTTTTTTTTTTTAAATTTGGAATCGTATTGACAACTTTATGTGTGTGGGACTATAAGATAAAAATTATATATCTTTTCCAAATATAAAATTTTAAAACAAAAATTTAATATTTATATATTTTAATTTGCCCCCCAAATTATAAGGTTTTTTGCACTTTACCCCCCAACCTATAAGATTCTTTCACTTTGCCCCCCCAGATGTCCGCCGATGGAATTTAGAAGGAATATTCCGTCGGAAATAAAGTTTGGGGGGCAATGTCGAAAATTATTGTACATCAGGGGGCAAAGTGGAACAAAAAATACTTCGGGGGCAAAGTGTAAAAACTGCATACATTGGGGGGCAAAAAAAAATTATCCCTTTATTTATTTACTTTATAGTAGCAACTAAGTTTGGGAGAAGGAAATGTGATTTACTTTAATCATGTATTATTACTTTGCATTACATATAGGATTGCATTAGTTATTATTTTATTTTATTTTCTTATCTGTCATTGTATTTTCATGTTTAATTGCTTTATTTGAAATAAAATGGGAGTTTTGGATAATCAGGTTCAAAATATTCAATTCATTTGATTTAATATTCATTGTGTGGATTTTTTTATGAAATATTTGACAATTTGCTAAAGATGAGTTGATATTAGAATATTACTTATATTCTATAAGAACGCATGCTTGAATGTTATTGCTACACTTTGACTGAAACATCTTGGCTTCTTGTTTTGAGAAATGATATACCTTATGAGAAACCTTGAGTTATTATCTATTGTATATGTATCTATCTATAACTTGATCTAGTTTCTATCTCAATGTATGAAAGACTTGAAATGATTTAGGCAAAATATTGAAAAACAAGATTCCAACCATATTCATTTATAAGAACTACTACAAATATAATAATTCCTAGTTAGCCTCACTGAGATTTTTATTCCGATTATTTGTTAGCCATGAGCTCATTTTATACTCTCAAAATTCTGAGTTGTGAGAGTTGGAATTCTTAATTGGTTAAGTTGAGTGGATTGATTGTTGAGTGCATGGATTTATTTTCATGTAAATATGCGTCAAAGTTCTAAATATAATAATAACAAAATAAGAGAACTTTGACGATAGGATTTTAAGCCACCACGTAAAGGCTACTTTTTATCATTTAGTTAGTACATAAGAAGTAATTTCAAAAGTTTCAAGTAAATACAATAAAATAGTAGTTTGTGGGTTGGTCGAAAGCCTACTTAAAGGCTAAAAAAAATAGAAATGGGTTTTGGTTGAGAGCCTACTTTATAAAGGCTTGATTTGACAAAGTTTCTGGGTTCTTGGGTTAAAGTGAAGCATAAAAAGCTTCAAGTTTTAGTTGTTATGATAATTGTGGTATTTTTGTATGTTTGTTCATATTATAGTCACTTATCTAAATATTTCATACCTAACCAAAGAGCCTACATTGCAACCTAAATAAGGACCTATTATGATTCTTGTCTTTCGAACAAACCTTGTATGGGAGATATATTATTTGCAAACTTATGCTAGAGTTCATGCATTGATATGGTTTGTGTGTATACACAACATATTTTTTAAACTCGTGTGATAGAGAAAAACATTTTCCCATGTGAGATAACTAATTTGAATAAGAGGATCATTAATCATTGAGAATTAAACCAAGTCTAAGGGAAAGAAGAATCCACCGGGCCACAATCAAAGCCACCTGTTTTGCATGTAATTATGGTGTTTTCTCAGTGGTTTCGATTCGAATTTCATTAAGTTATTATGTGGTTTTTCTCATTTTTTTGTTTTTCGTGTTTCTTTTTGATTTTATATTTAATATGGTTAAATGGGTGTAATTAATTTGAGGTTTGGTGTAATTATTGAGTTTTTATGATCAAAATTCCTATTTTCATAGGTAAAGGCATTGAGGACCAAGATGCAAGCCAAGCCGTGCCAGAATCGGTGCTAAGAGCAAGCTCCTAAAGTGGCAAACATATTGGAATGCTCGCCAAGCCTTGACAAGGCAAGCCAAAACCCATGCCAGCCCCTTGGCAGCGCCTGGCGCACGCTAAATCTGACACCACGCCAAGCAGCAGCGCCTGGCGCACGCCAAATCTGACGCCAGCGCCCTTGCCAGCCCCTGCCAGCAGCGCTGGCACATGCCAACTTCAGCGCCAAATCCCTCGCCAACCAGCGTTGGCACACGCCAACTTCAACGCCAAGCCAGCACCCTGCACCCGTGCGCGCACGCCCAACTGCGCCAGGCTCGGCCAGTGACCGAGCCACCTCGAGTCAGGGCTGAGCCAAATCATGCTAAACACTAACCAATGGCTAGGAGGGCCATTCAGGGTCAGATTTTGGTCAAACCCAGGAACTTCAAGCCTTTAAGGCTAATTTGGCCCATTAAAACCCAATTAGACCTAGTATAAATAGGGAACTTCTCTCATTTTCGTAAATATCAACTCTCCTCCCAACCCATGCTTGGGTTTGGGATTAAATTTCTCTCTCTAGATCTTAGATTTATTCTCAATCTTTTCCTTGGGTTTGTAAGCCCAAGAGGAATTCAAGTCATCACTTGGATTTTATTTTTTCTATTTCATTCAAGTTTGTTGTTCCTTTTCTTAATTCAAGTAAGTTTTCCTTTAATTTCATGCTTTCCTTTAGTTTTCATGCTTGTTCTTCATTTTATGCATTTTGCCTTAGCTCTTAGATTAATTGTTAGATCTTGTGAATTGGCTATGGAATATAGGTGAGTGACACTAGATCATAGATCGAGTTCTTGATTGTTTTTATTTTGAGTATTTCATATGCTTATGCTTGTTCTTCAATTTATGCATTTTACCTTAGCTATTATAATTGTTGTTTGATCTTGTGAATTGGCTATGGAACCTAGGTGAGTGACACACCAAGATTATAGATCGAGTCTCGAATCATTTTTATTTTGAGTATTTCACATGCTTTATTTTGGTTTTTATTTTCATGCATAATTTTTTGTTAAATCCTAGATCTACTCTTCGTTTCTTGTTATTTTGCGTAAAGTTTTTAACTTTCACGTCAACTTTTATTTCTCTTTCTATTGGTGCTTTCAATTTTTGTTAATTTGTATTATTTTCAATTTTATGATCATGCATGCATTGTACTTTAGGTTGTTTTAGTTGTACTTAGTCAAACTTAGCTTTTACTTGCATACTTTCATTCTTTCTTGCTATTTCAATTTCGGCACACGCTCGAGGCATCCTAAAGACTTGTATTTCCTTTCATAGTTAGTTTATTTTCATAGTTTTCATTTTATCTTCATTTTCATTTATATTCCAAAAGCTAAAAACCCGTTGATTCTTACATAGCAGTCGAATTCCGATAATACCAAGCCATGAACCCACTTTATTATTTCAAAACCACTAAAATCTAAAAAACACCACCCCATGCATCCCACGAGTCACGGATTCCAGGGACTCACTATCAACCCAGTTAGCGATCTATAGTGAGGTCGCTACCAAATGCTGATCTCACAACAACTATTATTGACCATTTTAGTGGTTGTTAGTTGGGTTGCTAGTGAACCCTATTTTCACGGAGATCATTATCGACCCAGTTACCAGTCAATAGTGAGGTCTCTAAGGATTCAAATATGTTACAAAATGATTGAATATCTAAGTTAATGGCTAGTATTTGCTTTGAAATTATAAAATGTGTCTCAGAAGCTAGCCAAAAACATCACTACCTTGATAGAACATCATCCACCATAGATAGTATGATTTTGTGAGATAAAGAGAGACTGAGAAGGAATTTGAAGAAAAGACAACATGAAGCAGCACGATTGAAGGATCCACACATTTCAAGGATTTAATCTTCCTTTATATTTCATTATGCAAACTAAGTGTTCTATGAAATACTTAATTGAGTTGATTAACATGTTCAGCTAATTTTCCCTTGTTCTGGGGTTTGGAATAACAAAGATTGAATAATGCAATAATATTTATTTCAATCATATATGATTCCTTTGCTATTTTCATGTTTTTATTACATGATCATAAGTGATAAACAGTTCTTTGTGTTTCGTATATTTCGATTGATTGACAACTTTTCAAAATACTAGCTTCATAATTCATAACTAGAGAGATGAGGTTTATCAATAAGCTTCCAAATACAAAACACTCTAATAATCAACACCGAGAGTTTTAAGATTAATAGTGAAGTCTTGCACCCATTTAAGGAAATCTTTAAAGTCATATAAATCTTTTAAACCTTTCAGAGTTCTAAGTATGATTTTAAATGGATACGTTGTTTCATATTTTGAATATGCGGCTAAATTACTTTAAGAGAAGGATTAAACTACTATTATGATTACATTATAGTTAAATGAATCACAATATAGTTGATTAATTGAAAATGAAAGACATTGGGGGATCATTGTGAAACCAAACCCCAAAATACTCTTTATCATTTGATTTTCTTAAAAATCTTACGAAAGTGTCTTTTAATATTATTTTTTCTAGTTTATGATTCTTAATAGTTTATAATTTCTTTTTTTAATGACACAACTCAAATCGATTTTCTATCATTTAGTCAAAATACATTATCTATTTTATATTACTTGTTCACATTAAACCATATATGGTCCTTGTGGGATTCGACATTGCTCATTTAGTACTACATCTACACTGTATACTTGTAAAATGATCAAGTTTTATTACTCTAACTAGTCCCTAGTGAAAATGACGAGTAGTTAGATTTTTGGCGCCGTTGATAAGGACAATTGGGTGTATATTAACAATAATATAATTGATAAATTAGTTTTAATATAAGCACTTTTTGTAATTTTCACTTTGGAGTAAGTGAACTTTTCAGGTGGGGAAAGTAAAGTATGGTGATGCCACCATTCGACGTGAATGAACAATTATAGCAACTTCAACTGTAATTTCAAGCATTCAAATTTCAAATTCAACCACCGGCACCACCACAACCATCTATTAGAGAAATGCTTCAACTATAAGTAAATCAAGTATGGAGGATCAACTGGTCCAACAATCTAAGTGGATAACTTTGAGTTGTTCATGGTCTTAATTTCAATAGTTCAACAAAATCACTTCGGTGGAGGTGCAAGTGAAGACCCCGAATGCACATTTGGTACAATTTCTTGAGACTTGTGGTATAATCAAGATGAATGATGTGATAAAGCTTCATTTGTTTCCTTTTTCTTTGAAGGACAAAGCAAATTTTCATACAATACTGTGGGTTATGGAGGCATCGAAACATGGGCTCAAATATATCAAAGCTCATATTCAAGTTTTTTCCACCAAGAAAAATATTAATATTGAAAAGTGAGATTTCTCAATTTCACCAATATAATGGCGAACAATTGCATGAAGCGTGGGAGAGTTTTAGAGAGTTATTGAGAAAATGCCCCCAACATGGTTTCCCTAACGATCAACAAATTTTTTACTTCTATAATGGCTAAGAGGACAAACAAAGATGATCATGGATGCCTCATTGGGAGATTCATTATTATCAAGAACCATTTTTTATGCAATGCGTATTTTGGAAGAGATGGTGGACAATGACTACCAATGGCCATCGGAACATCCCATATCGAGAAACATGCACCAACAAGCAAAAATAAATAGATGACCATGTTTGAGTTTCACATGAAATACATGATTAATAAATGGACATGATGTTGTCCCATGAATAGGAGGCACCCAAGTACTAAGGAAATGGTGTTGCCATGCAAAAAATGGTTGAGGATGTCAATTTCATAAATCTCAACAACACATATAGAGGTAACTAAAGTTATCCAGGGATGAGATTGGCTAACGAGTAAGAAGCCGAACATGGAGGAGATGTTCACATCATTCATGGGAGAAAAAAATAACGTTTTGAGAAAATTCGCACCCATATGATATCTCTTGAAACACAACTATCGAAATTTGTGAACATCATCGGAAGCCAACATCAACAAAAGCAAGTGTCGGTTGAGGAAGAAAATGTATTGCAAGAAAAATATAATGCCATTAGTTTTAGGAGTAGTACCACATATGAGGTCCTGAAACTACCGATTTTTGAACTCGAAAGGGCTTCGAAAGAGGTGAAGAAAGTAGTCGGAGAATTAATTGAAGAGAAAGAACTACAAGTGGAAAATGGAAAAAGGGCTGAGAAGCCAAGATCCAATTATACTTCGCTTATATCTTCTACTTCTTTACCTTTTCTATAGCCATTATAAAAGAGAAACTTGGAAAATCAATTTGCTAAATTTTTAGATATTTCTAATATACCCCTTGTTGATGCTTTGCACAAAATGCCAACTACGCAATATTTTTGAGGAAGTTATATTAAAGAAGAGGAATCTTAGAGAATATGAAACATTATATCTCACTGAAGAGTGTAGTGAAATAATTCTTCCTCTTAAGTGTAAAGATTAGGGAAGCTTTACAAAAAATTAGAAATTAGTAGTATAAAACTGACCACCATTGCACTTCAAATGGAAGATAGGTCTTTGTCGTATCCAAGAGGTATAGTGGAAGATGTACTTGTGCAGGTGAACGGGTTTATATTCCCAGTAGATTTTGTGTTCTTGGACATGGAGTAAGATAATGATATTCCATTGATATTTGGAAGATCATTTTTGTCCACGAGAAGATCACTCATTGATGTACAAAAGGGAGAAATAACATTACGTGTTAATGATGAGCGTGTTGTGTTTAACAAATATTGTGTTATGAAATTCCATGATGATAATTGTCAAAGAATTTAAGATTGTGAATTGATAGACATTATTGACACTTGTGTTAATAATGAATTGATTACATCTTCAACTATGGACTCATTAGAATTTTGTTTGCATGAATCTATATTTTAATATTTCATTAGAGATATAAATAATGATGTTGTTGATTGTGTGAATGATTTGGGTGTTTTACAGGAAATATCAAGGTGAGAAGTAAAGTTTGTGGAATTAAAGAGAGTTAAAACAAATGAGAAAGTTGAGATAAAAGAAAAGGTGAAAAAGCAAAATTCTATTGACTTGAAGACATTGACGGATCATTTAAAATATGCGTTTCTTTGTGAAAATGACACCTATCCAGTAATTATCTCAGCTTATATTTCTTATTTTGAACTTGATAGGTTGTTAAGTATGTTGAAAAAACATAAAACAGCTATAGGATGGTCGACAGAGGATTTGAAAGGTATTAGCTATCTATTCTTATTCATAAGATTTTGTTAAAAGATGTATATAAACCTTGTGTACAAAGTTAAAGACGGTTAAATCCAATCATGTAAGAAATAGTAAAAAAAGAAGTTCTCAAATGGTTAGATGTAGAGATTATATTTGCTATTTTCGATAGGGAGTGGGTAAGTCCTACCCAAGTTGTACCTAAGAAAGGTGGGTTTACAGTGCAAAGATGATAGAGATGAGTTAATAGCAACTAGGTTAGTTATCAGGTGAGAGTTTGTACTAATTATTGAGAATTAAATGCAGCAGCTCAAAAAGATCATTTTCCTCTCCCTTTTATTGATCAAATGCTTGATAGATTGGCGGGTTAAGAGTACTATTGCTTTTATGATGGTTATTCGGGTTACAATCAAATCATGATTGCACCCGAGGATCAAGAAAAGACAACGTTTACATGTCCCTATGGTACTTTTACTTTCGTCATATGCCATTTGGGTTATAGAAAGCCCTGGATACATTTCAAAGATGCATAATGGCTATTTCCATGGTCTAATTGAAAATATGATGGAAGTATTTATGGATGATTTTTCAGTTTTTGGTCCATCTTTTGATCATTGCTTGGAATATCTAACCAAAAAACATTGCAGAGATGTGAGGAGACCAATTTGGTCCTTAATGGGAGAATTGCTATTTTATGGTACGTGATGGTATAGTATTGGGTCATCGAGTATCTTCTACAGGTTTTGAAGTCATTTGGGCCAAGATATTGGCTATCAAGAAATTACCTCCACCAAACAATGAGAAGGGAGTGAGAAGCTTTTTAGGACATGTAGGATTTTATAGGAGGTTTGTTCGTGATTTTTTCAAAAATTACTAAACCTCTATGTCATTTACTTTAAAATGATACTGCATTTGATTTTTGTGATAAGTGTATTTAGGCATTTGAGACTTTGAAGAAAGCATTGGTAAGTGCTCATAGCTCCCGATGGGTCATAAGCGTTCAAGTTGATGTGTGATGCAAATGACATTGTCATTGGAGTACAATAGGCCGAAAAAGAGACAAGTTCTTAGGGTGATCTACTGCGCATATAGAACCCTTGACTTTGAACAATCTAATTACACCATGACGGAGAGAGAAATGTTAATGGTGGTGTATGCCTTTGATAAATCTCGATCCTATTTGATATGAACGAAACTAATAGTGTATATTGATCAGTGAAACCGAGATTGATGTTTGAGTTAGGAATCAGAGATCGGAGAGGATGCAAAAATTTAGTGGCGGACCATATCTCTTGGTCAGAGAATCTGTTTGAAGTTGAAAAGTTACCATAAGAGAATTTTCTAGATATGTTGTGTCTAAAACAACATGGAACCCCAATTTGGTAAGTTTATTGTTACCGGTGTTATTCCTCCTAATTTAAATTATTATCAAAAGAAAAGGTTTTTCCATGATGTGATTTTTTTTTATGTGGAATGACCCTTTCTTGTTTAGAAGACGTAGTGATGTAGTGATACAAAGATGTGCTCCGCCAGAAGAATGTAATAATATTATGAATCAATGATATGCATCACCAAGTGGAGGCCACTTTGCAATAAATAGAAAAACTAAGAAAGTTTTACAAAGTGGATTTTATTGGCCTTCGATTTATAAAGATTGTGTTGATTTTTTTTCATTATTATGATAGGTGTCAAAGAACAGGGAACATATCCAAAAGACATGAAATGCCTTTAATGAACATCATTGAAGTTCATGGGGCTATTTTTGGAATTATACGGTTACAAATACATCCTTATCATGGTGGATTATGTATCATGATGGGTGTAAGCAATTCTAACAAACAAGCAATGCCAAAGTGGTGTTGAGCTTCTTTCAACGAAACATCATAACTCACTTTAGAGCACCAAGGGCTCTAATTAGCAATGGGGGATCTCATTTTTGTAACAAATGGTTGGATGTCAGTTTAGAAAAATATGGAGTAACGTACCGATTGATAACGGACAAGCGAATGGCTAAGCCAAGTTGCTCAATAGAGAAATTAAGCAAATTCTTGAGAAAGTTTGTATTAACCAACAAGAGTGGTCATTATATCTTGATGATACATTGTGGGAATATAGAACGACATACAAAAAACTTTTGGGGATGTCTCCATATCAATTGGTTTATGGGAAATTGTTCCATCTACTAGTTGAATTAGAGCACAAGGCATTTTCGGCTGATGAAAAGTTAAATCTTGACTTTAAGACAACCGAGAGTGAGACAAATCCAACTTAATGACAAGTGGATATCAAAATAGGAGTTTAAGGCGAGGGACAAAGTACTTTTATTTGATTCCCGTCCATTATATTGTCTTGGCAAGTTGAAGTCTTAGTGGTCCGGCCCTTTTGAAATCAAGAACTTCACTAGTGCAGAAACTGCTAATCTAGAAGGGTAATTTTGCCTATCCAAAACGCCTTTCTGTGCCTTCTGTAGTGACATAGTTCTAGAAAGTCTGTACTTTCCAGAACGCCTTTTTTCACCCTTCTGGATTGGCAGACTTTCTAGAAGGGTAAAAAAAAAGGCGTTCTAGAAAATATTTTTTCTGATCTATAATGGTACCATTCCATGTTGATCCGCCACTTTCCAGGACGGTTTTTAAAAAAGACGTTTTGGAAAGTATGACTTACCAGAACGGTATTTTCAAATACTGTTCTGAAAATTATGACTTACCAGAACGGTATTTGATAATACCCTTCTGGTAAGTTATACTTTCCAGAAGGGTATTTGAAAATACCGTTCTGGTAAGTCATACTTTCCAGAACGGTATTTGAAAATACCGTTCTGATAAGTCATACTTCAGAACGGTATTTGAAAAACCTATCTGGAAAGTACTTTCCAGAACGATTTTTTATAAATAACCAGAACAGTTTTTTTGATTAGACGTTCTAGAAAGTTTTGCCTTCTAGAACATCATTTTTAGTATTCCTCTTTTCCCAAATATAAAAACATTAAATATACAATATTAAAAACACCAAATCTCAATTGAAAGTATACTTCACCAAATACAATATCTCAATCCATTCAAAGCACCCTAGAACAACAAAAAAAAACCCACAATTTTCATCAAGTGTTCAAAACAATAATCACTACAAGTCACATACAAAAAAAGGTCTTCAAACCAAAATAAAATGCAGTGCGCACCCTCAAATTATGTGCACCCTCACTATCTAAAGAACAGAAATAGAGAGAGCATCAGTCACCCTTTCTCCTGAAGGAGCAGCCCTCGGTGAGACGAGCACGCCCTCCCGTGGGTTGGGCACAACACCATCTAACAATTACCGCACACAACAATTGTTTGTGAGTGGCTGAACACAGTGGTTCTGCACACACAAGTTCTGCACACACAAATACACATATATCAACTAAAATATATTTCGTCTTTTTTTTTTCAATCATTGCTCAATTGATTCGATTTCCATAAATCACACAATTCAATCACAAAATAAATCAAAACTCAAAAAAATATTACATGTTAAAGCAACCTTGGCATTTGACATCCTACAGTCAACAAATTAAAAATGAATACATAAAAGTTAAAATAGAATGAAAAATAAAAGGGCGCCAGGAGAGTCGACGGACCTGGGTAATCCGAACTCGTTATGCCACGTTCTAACACTAAAACCGAACATCGTCTCGTGTTTTTCAGAAAACTGCATATGATCACTGGATATCATGTGTTATGATGCAAGAAATCACACAATTAAATGAATTAAATATGACCTAAAAAAAAGAGAGTAGATAAAAATTGACGCCATTACACTTTCAAGAAACCAAAAGAGAGAGGATACTACTTTATTTACCTCACTTCAAGACTGTGCATGGACAAAACTTCAATAATTTGCTGTGTTGAGATATTTTTGTCATTCAGTTTTACCTTACAGCCTCATTCGTTCCTTATTTCGATATCCATGAATAATAATATCAAAATCTGCAATGTTGCCACCTAAAAACACCGACAAATTGAAAACAGTGTAATTCAATAAGCATCAAAATGTGGGTTAAGTTTGAATGGGATTTGAAAGATAATAGTGAAAGAAGTGTGTTTTTCATTTATCTTGGTGTGTGTCATATGTGGAAGCCCCATTATTGCGCTCCGATAATTGAGCTCTTCCTTTTAACCTTTTATTTTTATTTGTTAAAGTAAAATGAAAATCATCTCTTTTTTAGTTGCTTTCTATCTTGATGCACTCATGCACCTCTTTTTTGAAAAATGTTAAACGAATACATGATTATTTTATTCACTTATTTATATTTGATATATGTTATATAATATTTCATTTCTTTTAGTTTATAGAAGCAAGGGTTATCCATTTTGATATCATAAAAGAGAAGCTGGTATCATAAAAGAAAGGCATTAGAGTAAGTCTGGGATTATTAGTACTTGAAATGCTTACAGATGATTTGATAAGCTTCGCCCCTGAAAGGATTCTGCAGAAGACAAATCTTGACATGCTCAAGGATAGACATTCTAATCTTCACCACTCATTTAGTCTTTTTCAGAAACTCCAAAAAAAACTGGCTTAAATGCTTCAGAAATAGTAGATCCAGGCAGAGCAAAGAGGTCACCAACTAAACTCACTGCTTTCAAACGGATTTCCAATTGATCACTCAGTTGAAATCAAAATTCGAAACTGATGAACAGTCCAACAAATCCAATTAAGAAAACTAAAACAATTTCAATTTTGATCGTTTATCAAAATCAATAACTTGGCCAAGGGAAAAAGTAAAAAACAAATAAAAGGGAATAGAAAGGCAAAAAAAAGGGAATATACAGATGGTGAACAGCTCATAAAGCAATGTTAAAGTGGAAGTCAAATGCAACGCAGAAAAGATTCTCGAATATGAAGGGAAGATATCCTGTCCTTGTACCCGAGGAGAAAAACATACTTGTAAATTCATATTTGGGATTACAATATAAAGTTTCTTTAAAATACCAGAAACATAAAATACATAAAAAATCAACTAAGGATGATTACCAGCAACTCCCCAGTAAGATAAGGAACAACTCCTGATAATATTTGAGGAGCACAACGATAGATATCATACATTACAGTAAGATAACCTTTTGATTTGTTTTCAATAGTCCATAATCAAATGTGTTGAAGAATTTAATCTTGATAATAATTCTTATTTTGTTATTTGTCTTTTTTGGGTACAAAATAAGTTAGGAAACTAGATTTAGGACAATATTATGTTTCCTAGTTTATGCACAAAACTTTAATTATTCCTAAATTGTGTTTATGATTTGTTTTTAGGATTTTACCAAGTTTAGGATTCTAGGTTGTCTATTTAAGACACAAGAACTCCTAATACTTGGATACACTTGACGCACGGATTTTTTGAGAGATCAAGACGCACGGAATTCTTGAGAGAAGGACGCAAGACGCAAAGAAGAAGAACACGAAGAAGTGATATCTACTTGGAGCCAACGTTTGTGATAAACAAGATCTTTGGAGTTGCGTGACCGACGAAGAAGATCTTTCCATTCCGACAACAAGTATTTAGTATCAAGTTTCTTGATATTTAGTTTTCATATATTACTTTATATTTTGTATTGAACTTAAAAAGAAAGTAATATAGTTTTCGGGTTTGTACACCCAAGTTCACAAGTACTTTTACTTGTGAACTGAATTTGTTTAATCGTGTTCTCATAATTTAATTTCCGCTGCATAAATTTAATTTACTCTGGTCGATGTTTTTAACTGATGTTGGTAACATTGATTAACAACATCGTGAATTTGAGAATTATTCTTATATCCATAGACCTTCTAATTTTACAATCGGCATCTAGAGCGGGTTACTTAACCTTTTAAGTATTGATCCTTACTTTTTAGGTGCTATGGATGCTCAAGGCAACCCGAGGCCTCTAATCCTTAATGGTGAGAATTATCCTCTCTGGAAACAGAGAATGAGATGGCATTTGAAAAGTATCGACGAGCGTGTTTGGAAAACTATTCTCATTGGATGGGAAAAACCACGTGTCACGGATGGCGAGGGCGATACCATCCTCAAAAAGGAGGAAGAATTGACTGCTGATGAAGCAACTGCTGCAAATTGGAACTCCAAATGCATCAACACCTTGTGTGGCTATGTAGATGCTAGCTACTACCGCATCATCAAGAATTGCGAGTCAGCAAAGGATACATGGGACGCACTCCAAAGGGTGTGTGAAGGAACTGCAAGCGTGAGGAAATCCAGATTAAGAATGCTCATATCCACCTTCGAGGCTATGAGAATGGATGAGAAAGAGTCAATTTTGGACTACTCCGTAAGATTGGCGGAAATAACTGAAGAGTGCAGAGAGCTTGGTGAGCCCATAACTAATTCCCGTCTTGTAGGAAAATTGCTGAGATTCATTACGAAGAAATATAGCATGAAGGTGGTGGCCATAGAAGAATCCAAAGATGTTGATAACATTGATTTCAACACCTTAGTTGGAAATCTCAAGCAATATGAGATAGAACACGTTAGCTCTAGCTCGAAAGAGAAGAATGTTGCCTTTTCTTCCGATTCAATTGCAGTCGATGACGAAGATGACGAAGATTTCGATTTTAATGGAATTATTAAAAAGATGGAGACAACTACTCTCGGAGAAGATGAACTGGCCTTTGTGACTCAACGCTTCAATAATTTCTTGAAGAAAAAGAACAATTTTGAAAGCTCAAATCCAAGAAACATGACACAGACATCCACTCCAAAGTTTACTGGACGTACTCTTCCACGATCTCAGCCCACAAATTCAATTTCCAATGTGTCCAGTTCAACAAAACCACTCAACGAGATTCAATGCCACGAATGCAAAGGTTGGGGACATTACAAGAACGAGTGTCCCAACACTCTTAGAAAGAAAATCATGGTCGCTACAGATTTCACCGAAGATGTTAATGATTCTGAGTCAACTGATTCCGTTCCAGCTTTATTTTCCCATGTTGTGTGGGACGACGATATTCATGTTGGTTTGCTTGCAGACAACATCGTGTGCCTGAATGCCGAGACCACTGATTATTATGAGGAATACGAGCAGATGAGTGTTGACCACCAGAAATTGTTTATCAGTTGGAGTAAACAGGTACTCAAGGCCAAAGAGCTCGAAAAAGAAGTAGAAAAGCTAACCAAAGAAAAGGAAGATCAGCTTGACATTATCGTCCGATTAGAAACGTCTCTCACCAAGAAGGACACTGAGCTAGAAAAGATGAAGAACGAAATGACCACTTTTCAAGAAACCATTTCAAATATAAATAAAGGAAAGGCAAAACTTGACGAAATACTGCAGATTAGTTTTCTAGAGACCTTAAAGCATGGAATAGGTTTCAAACAGAGTCAACCTACGCAAGTGTCGAGTCAAGAACGAAAATCTTCCAAACGCCACAAGAAAAGGAGGAGACATTTCGTGTGTCATCATTGTGGAGAACCAGGGCACATTAGGCCCTTTTGCTGGAAGATCATTGGCGAGAGAAGACATTTTCAGAGAACAAATATGTCTGTCAAGTCTAATTTTGGTAACTGCGCTACCAACATCAATACCAACATCAGATACAAACAAGTGTAGGTCAAGAAAAACAGCGTCAAGTGCAATATGATCCATAACTCCCTGAAGTCTCTTGTCCCTGGAGCCTGGTATTTTGATAGTGGATGCTCGAAGCATATGACAGGCTCAGAAGAATTGCTTTCCAACATTGTCACATTTAAAGGTGGAAAAGTGAAGTATGGAGGAGGCGCAAATGGCCAAATCGTTGGCCAAGGGACTCTCCATGTTCCTGGTGTTGTAACACTGGAAAATGTGCTGCTAGTAGAAGGACTTACTGCAAATTTGATCAGCATAAGTCAATTGTGCGACGGAGGGTTCAGCGTTAAATTCAACCGTGAAAAGTGTGAAGTTTATGAGGAGAATGGATCGTGTATTCTCACCGGGAAAAGAACTTTAGATAATTGCTACCAAATTCATAGTGATGCCTTTTGCAGGTTGTCCTAATTTAGTGATGCAGAACTATGGCATCAAAAGCTTGGACATGTAAATTACAAGATGATGGACAGGTTGGCCAAGGAAGAAGCTGTGAGGGGGCTGCCTAAGCTCAACACCAAGATCATTCCAGTGTGCGAGGCATGCCAGAAAGGAAAGCAGGTTAGAGTGCCTCATCCAGTCCAACAAAGTCTCACTACTTCATCGTGTCTTAATTACTTCACATGGATCTCATGGGACCACTTGAGGTTGAGAGCCTTGGTGGTAAGAGGTATGTTCTCGTAATTGTTGAAGATTTTTCTAGGTTTACTTGGGTAGAGTTTCTAAAAGAAAAATCCGAAAAATTTGAGGCTTTCAAAAAACTTGCAAAGAAGCTATGTGTATGGTTTAATGTGAAAATTGGTAGGATTAGAACTGATCATGGAAATGAATTTGAAAACGCATCTTTTCTGAAATACTTCACTTCTGAGGGTATTAGTCATGAATTTTGTTCTCCAATTACCCCTCAACAAAATGGCGTAGCTGAACGTAAGAATAGAACTCTAGCAGAGATGACTAGAACTATGCTCATTTCTAATGGGATAGCTAAACGATTTTGGGCTTAAGCAATGAACACTGCATGTCATATCACGAATAGGGCTTATTTTGGACCAGGTTCATGTGCAACTCCCTACGAATTGTTGATTGGGAAGAAACCAAGCTTGAGCTATTTTCATGTTTTTGGATGTATTTGCTATGTGCTTAACGATAGAAATCATCTTGCTAAACTTGACTCAAAAAGTGATAAGTGCATTTTCATGGGTTATTCCCAAAATAGTCATGCATATAAGTTGTTTAACCTTCGAACTCGAAGTATTTTTGAGTCAGTAAATGTCAAGTTTGATGATCTAACGAGCGG
>BMAC01000408.1:93940-113940 GCA_014905375.1 Phtheirospermum japonicum
CTTTTCGAAAGAGACGATCTAGAATATACATTTTCCAGAACGTCAATATGGAAAGCGATCTAGAATATACATTTTCCACAACGCCTTTTTGAAAGAGACGTTCTAGAATATACATTTTCCAGATCGTCTTTTGGAGAGAGACGTTCTAAAAAATGTATATTCCAGATCGTCAACCTCGGAAAGATGTTCCGGAATATACATTTTCCAGAACGTCTTTTTTGTAACCGTTCTGGAATGTACATTTTCCAGAACGTCTTTTTCAGAAAAGTCGTTCTAGAATTAGACATTTTCCAGAACGTCCTTGTGAAAGTCGTTCTAGAATTGACAGTTTTTGAATTCCAGTTTTTTTCATTTTTATTCCCAGCCCTAAATTGAAATTTTTTCATTTTAAATTTAGTTTAGAAGTTTGACAGTTCCAGGTTTATAATTGTAGTTCTCCATACCTCAACAAGAATTACACAGTTCATAACTCATCAATTACTCAACACAATGTATATCATAAAAGTAACCAACTAGGACAGAGGATACAAAGAAAAGCCGACGTACCAGTATGGTGCTCCTCAGCATGGTTGGTACTTGAAGGGCGCAATAACTTCGCATTATCAATTTCATCTTCCATCGCAACAGTAACCAAATCTCAGAAGATGCTCAATTATCAAACGGAACAATCAAATTGCGAATCAATAATGAACCAGCTAGAGTAGAGATAACATCTACCAATGTTGATAATGATTTATTTTTGAACTGTGATTCCCATAATCTATCACCTTCACTTCAATCTTACCAACACGCTCACTTCCTGCTAGGTCAACTAGCCACAAATGGCTCATTGTCCTTTGCTCATTAATTAAAGTCTCCGCCACCAAAGTACCCACAACAAGTTGCAGAACAATTTCAAGGAAAATGGAAAAGAGGTCGATCACAAGAATTGCTTTGAGAAAAACAAAATTGGTATTTATTGGCTACTATTCAGCGAGCAGGCAGAAAGAAACCTTTACTTGCTTCACATAAGGTACAGGAACTATGAACTCTCCAACATCCATATCTCCGATAGATCTTGAAAGACATAACCCACCAGGCCAACATCTTAAGGGACCAATCTACAATAAATAATTAAATAAATAAATAATAACGAATATAATAAAAAATCAATCTGTAGTGTTTTCAAATACAAAGATCTGACTTAAAAATAAGAAAGGATAGTTAAAACAAAATTACCTCAGTGCCAGCACCAGTATTAAGCCGACCAACCCCACCGCCACTCGAAGTTATCTGTTCTTGCCTGTTTCATAAACAATCTCAAACCTTATTGAAAATGATCCATGCACTGATGTCTAAATCACTCCCAGAGAAATCAGAATTACAATATACCCTGGCAGTTTGTATATACCTCACAAATTGAGGATGTGATTTGTAAAATAGAAACAAATTAATTTTAAGGGGGTATTTATATATATATATTTTTTAAAGAAAGAAAGATTACTTACTCTTCTTCGCTGCATTCAAGTCTATGATCTGCTGAAAGGTAATATAAACCCCCTTCAGCAGATTCCAGTACGGCACACGAATCACCGACTGATGCAACTGTTAAGACCCATCCCTCGATTTTTACAAACCCAGCAACCAAATCCCGAAGCAATACCGAGACCCATTCATCACTGTTAAGATCAGGAGGAACAGCACTCAGCACATTGTTCAACAGATTCTCCTTGGAATATACAGCAGCTGCCGATCCATTGTGGCCATCAAATAACTGTAAATAAAAATACAATAATAATTGAGAAAAAAGCGAAGGATGCAATATCACTAAGAAAAAGGGACAATTAACCTTTTATGTGATGGATAATTGGAACATTGAAGAGCCCTCTTTAAAAGAAGAAAATATACGTCAACCCTAACTATAATTAAACACGCTTAGATCTAAAAGAATTGCTGATTTTGAGAATAAAAAACGGGTCGAAGAATAATACCTGATCCGAATAAGGTCGAAAGTTATAGGAAGATTGAAGAACAAAAACCCTAATCGGATATATCTGAACAGAGAGAGAGAGAGAAAACGGGTCAGCGTGCAGGTGAGAGATAAAGGTAAGTCTGAAATCAGTCGCTCACCATGAGATGTCATTTTCGACCATCGAATCCAGTCAACCCGAAGCCCCGCCGCCGTTGGCCTTGAGATGTCAAATCAGTCGCGGGCCGTGCCGCCCAGCAAACCCCAACAAGCCGCCTCAAAAATGCCATCATCGCGCCTGCACGCTGCCGCCGATTCCCAGTCGTCGAGTCCGCCGGTTGATGATTGCAGGTTGCGGTGACGATTGCAGGTCGCAGTGACAATTGTGGTTATTGGGAATGGTGGGGGTTTAAATTGGGGGAGAATTAGGTCTTTTGGTTATGCCATAGCTTCGAATCGGTTGATTATTGTAGTTGGTGGTGGCGATTGCAAGATGATGGTCGTCGGTTGGTTAGAAATAGCTGCGGTTCAATCGGAGGTGCAGGGGATAGGAAAAGGAGCGGAGCGGAGATGGAGAGGATCTGTTTTAGGGTTTCCAGAAAAGTGAGTAAAGTGATAATAAATAATACTATATACCAGATCGTCTTTTTAGGACGTTCTAGATATTTAAAAAAGGGCAATCTGGTATATCTAATATACCACAACGTCCATACGAAAGGGCGATCTGGTATATCGAATATACCAGATCGCCTTTTCATAATGACGTTCTAGATATAGGATTTACCAGATCGCCTTTTCAACGACGATCCGGTATATTGATATACCAGATCGCTTTTTTTTAAAGACGATCTGGTATATTGATATACCAGAACGCATTAAGAAAAGGCGATCTGGTATATAACGCTTTTATTACGAAAATACCACCGGCTTATATTCCAGATCATTTTTTTCTGAGGCGTTCTAGACTGACTGTTCTAGAATATATTTTCTGCACTATTGAGTGTATTTATCGATGGACTTATCAGTAGGTGTACGCGAGCTTAAATTATCCCCAACCGAGAGGTTCTAATCACTTGATCGCCTTGACAAGAGAATGCAAAGGGCTAAAGACAATGACCTTCCCCTTTTAGATATGTAGAAGATTATGGAAAGCTAGTTCAAGTTCATAATCAAGAGAATCGAACACCAGAGCGAAGGAGGAACAAGTTCGCTGGGTCATGAAAAATTATGAGGCCTCCAAATCAGAACTAGAGTCCTCCATAGGCACAGGTGACTCACGCCCATGAATATTAGCTGATAATTTAATGTTGATAGGGATGCCGACAACATCGCCAATCACATTTGCAATTGCACCGCAACTGCATCTCCCCCTTTCTTCAGAGCCTTAGCATATTTCTTCAAACTCTTCTTCTTTTGCTTCTTTTGAGTCTTTTACTTCTTAGATCTCGATCCGCCTTTCTTAGACACGTCAAAAATAGATTCTGGAGACTCAGAAACTTCAGATCAATAACTACAGAGGTGTTTGGTCTTGCGTGATGAGTGTAATCTATCTTGAGTGAATCACGGATGCGAATGAAGTTTGGCAGGTTCTCGACGTCGATTTCATACCCTTGATCTCATGGGAATAGTGATACATGTGGCTCAGTTATCTTGGTGATTAGAATCATGGCGATGTCTGGTTCACGAAGCGGCGTGTTGATCAGAGATTGACAAGGCAGTGACATGGCTGGAGATTCAGACGGTGTGGTGAACTTCTCTTTAGTAGAAGGAGCAGGAGTTGGTGTCGGTGAAGTTGGTGGAAATAAGGTGGCTGGAACAATAGGAGATGGTGATCTAGGAGCAGATGCAGCCCCAGATGATTTTACATCAGCTGATATATTAGGGACGACATCGATGCCAGCATTAGCCAAGGGAGTAGACTTAGGTTGTATATCAGACATGGCAGCGACTCCAAAATTGGTAATGTCGGATGTGGGAGAAGAAGATGAAATTTTTGTTTGACTTTTAAAAAGTGATTTGACACCTAAAAGTAACTCGTCCATGCTAGCAAGTAGATTTTAATCCAAGGGTCACACTCAAGTAAAAGTAGGAGAGAGAAGGGAGCTCAATTAATGAAAAGATATTCAAAAAGGAGTGTGTGCGTGTGATGCATAGGGTTTTACATATATATAAACAAATATTATGAAGTCCAAGATTCCAAAAGGTTAACCTTATATGATTGTAAAAAGGAAAACTCAAAATAGGAAGCAATATCTAGATTCAAAATCCCTCAAGTAAGGAATTTTCAAATAAATTATGTAAAATTAAAAGCATTGAACCCACATTTCCATGGCTCATGAAGGTCCTAGATCCTGACAAAATGTTACCTTCCACATCAGTCCTCTTGTGTATAACACCATATAAAAATTCAAATATATCACATCTTCCAAAATTAAAAGAAATTTGTACCCTTACTTCGTATGTACGAAGCAAGAGTTAACAAGAAGCCAACTAACATCAAGTGATGCAAGTCCTGGGAATCTTATGAATAAAAATGTAAAGAAAAATCCACAAAAAAAGAAATAAAAATAAATAGATTCACCTATTGGAGATGCGGTCCCAAATGCGAATGGCATCCACAACGACATCAATCCGCAAGGTCAATGGATTATAAATTCTTAACCTAGAAAATGAATGAACATTATAAGTTGATAAAAGGATTTGGTTTATTAGATCTAGGAGTAGATACTACCTCCTCTTTATCGAGCACCAAAATTAACATTTCATTTTATCGCATTGATCATAGAGTTGTACGCGCCAGCTTCTTTGCTAGATCAGATTGATCATTAAATTAGCAAAATTTTCACCACTTTTAGATGTATTAGGACTTCCTTCATTATACAGATATCAATTTTGTGCTTACGGAATAAATGCTCATTTCTTAAATAAATAACCCACATCTTAGTTTTCGTAATATTCATCCTTTTCACCAACGCATTTTAGAACAGTAACTTCAACAGTTGAAACACTATGCAATGTATGTCTAATAGCTTTTTTTAAAAAAAGGTACAAAGTGTAACATACAATGCCACAACTAATATGAGGGCACATGCCGCAACATGCTGACTCACATTCAAATAGAGCACATATTGAGAGATCATCTCAAAGAGAAAAATCTCTCATAATCCAATGCCTTGGTAAAAATGTCTGCAAGATGATTTTCAGTGTTGACATACTTTATGTGAATAGTGTCTTTCTCAACTAAATCTCATATAAAGTGATGCCAAATATCGATGTATTTTATAAGAGAATGCTGAACTAGCTTCCTAGAAATGTCAATAGCACTAGAGTTATCACAAAAATAGTAAGAGTGTCATTGTGTAAAGAATATTTCTCAATCCTAAGATCCATCCATAACAATGGAACAACAACTTCCAACATCTACATACTTAGAATCAGTTGTAGATATAGAGACACAGTTTTACTTTTGACAAAACCAAGATACTGAGTTCTTTCCAAGATAAAAACATGCAGAGCTTGTACTCTTCCTATAAATAACATCACCTGCCCAGTCAGAGTCACTAAAAGCAACAAGAACAACATTAGTGTCTTTTGTATACCAAATCCCTAACTCAAGTGTACCACCTACGTACTGAATGATACAATTAACAACTTTTAAATGAATAGTTTTAGGATTCTCCTGTTAATGAGCACAAACACAGTCATTATACATAATATAAGGACAATTGACAGTCAAATAAAGTAGACTATCTATCATGCTTCTATACAATGTAAGATCTACTCCTTCATCCTTATCATGTTTAGATAACTTTGAAACCATGAGAGTTAGAATGAGAATATTTTTCTAGATTAAAATGCTTTTGAAAGTTATGGGAATACTTTCTTAGAGAAATAAAGATGCCATCATGCAACTGCTTGATTTAAACCCAAAAAATAGCTTAACTCACAAATCATGCTTAATTCGATTGTGGAGGCCAAGGAGTCAACAAAGAACTTGTTTAAAGTATCAGATGAAGATCCAAAAATGATATCATCCACATAACCTTTTGCAATAAGAATGTCATTACAGAATTGTTGAACAAACATAGTTTTATCAACTTCATCCCTTTTAAAACCAAACTTAAGGATCAAATTAGTGAGTTTGTCAAACCATGTGTAAGGAGATTGTTTGTAACCATAGAGAGACTTTTTAATCTTGAGCACATGATCAGGCTTACAGAGATCCTCAAAACCATGAGGTTGAGTAATATACACATCTTCACTAAGATTAACATTCAAAAAAGAAGTTCTTAATATCGATGTGGTGAAGTTTATGATCAAGATGACAAGTTATAGATAGTTAAGATGAAAATTATCAATTCTAGTTGTTTATGAGAAATGATCATCACAGGAAGACTCCTTTTCTTGAAAACCATTTTGGATAACCAAATGAGCCTTGTTACGTATAATATTTCCATGATCATAAAAAAATTGAAAACCATGTTATTTCCATTATATTTCGATTAGTAGAATGAGAAACAAGGTCCCAACCATCATTATCGATAAATTTATCAAGCTCGTTTTTCATAGCGAAGCGCCAAAATTCATCTTTTAGAACTTTAAAAAACTCATAGGTTAAATAGAGGACATATAATGATTGTTTCTTAACATAAAGAACTATTTAGCAACACAATCCAACCTTACCATTTTAGATTTGGAATCTCTGAATGTGTTCACGGATTTCGCCTCAAGTCGTGTCACATCTGAAATCTCATTTGTATACAAATAGATTGGTAAGAATTATCACTAGATCTAATTCCTGGAAGAACACACACATTAAAAGCATAAACCACATCACAGGAGTTTTACTAAATTGCACAGTTAAGCCATTATCACATGTTTGATTAATATTTAAGAGACTCGCCATAATATTGTCAACGAGAAGTACATCATTAAGTTCAAGCAATTTACAAAGGTTTAGAGTACCATTATCAAGAACCTTACCTTGAGCTCCATCACCAGAAGAGACCATACCTCCTTTAAGGAATTTAAAATCCTGTAATTACCTATTTCTCCAATCATATGGTGAGAGGAGGCACTATTAAGATACAAAGAATCTCGAGGTTATGGTTTCACCATAGAGAGAATAACATTGCAGTTGGTATCTAATTTTTTAACCCACACAGACTACATGAGGTCAGAGATACAAGTAGATTCTGATGGCATCGTCGATAGCATCTGCTTTTCAAAGATCTTTTTAACACAATCAGATTTTTGCTTACAGCAATTGGGCCTATTGTGTCCCTAAGTATTACAATACTGACAAATTGACGTCTCCTTGGTTTTGGTTTTGGGTTTTGTTTAAAATAACTTTTTTCATTAGGCGGGATTTGAAAATCAATACCCTTTTTGAAAATTTTCTTTTCAAACTCGAGGGCAATTCTTTCATGTTTGACTCATATTGAAAGGACCTCATCAGTATTTGTTCTTACCTTGTTCAATTGATCTCGAGTATCGAGCGAGATATCCCATTAAGATCTAACCCTCCACACTCAGTCACGATTTTAGAAAGAGCATCTTCTAAACGAGCAATGATAGTTTTTTGTTCAAGATTTTCAAAAGTTATACATTTATGTATTTTTCTAAAAACATCAATCCTATTCTTTGGTTCTTTCCATTTGCTTATAAATTCCTCGTAGGCATCAACTAATTCTATATCAACAAAGTTACCGCTGCCATTCTGCAAGGCTGAACAAATTTCTCAGTAACATTTAGACACATATATGATTGGTTAGAACCAGATGCATCTAAGAATGCGATGGATAATGTAATAAAATCCTCGATCCCATTGGGACCCGCGTCAAAAACATTTTCCTTGAGAATATCAAGGAAGGAATGATCCTCAATTTTGAGTTCAAATTCGTACACAGACTCATTATCACTCAATGTAGCATTGAGACTATTACTAGATAATAGAGAAATAACCAAATATATAGCATGCACGACACCTAATAGACTCAAGAGTTTTGATATCATTTTTGGAAGCGCAACTTTTTAAGGAAACTTTGAAGTTTTTTTTTTTTTTTGGAATATGGTTTTGGCGATGAGATTTGAAAAAAAAATTCAAAATGATTTGTAATAAGAGCAGTGTCTTCAAGCTCAGCTGAAATCTCAATCATCTCATTGTGCATAACTTGTCCAAAAGAGGAAGGGTTTGCTTGAAAAATAATGCTCCTTCCTTTAGTTTGAGAAGACTGATTTCAAAAGTTTAACTCAAAATTGGAGAATTCTAATGAGTTCATCAAGGCCAAGTGTTGACTGATCATGTGCTTCATCAATAGAAGAGACTTTGATGTCAAAACTAATTGGCAGAGAGTGTAACATCTTACTAACCAGTCTGGCATTTGAGATTGGTTCTCCGAGGGATTATGAATCATTAGCAATCTCAAGTAATCTTACACTATATGCAGAGATATTCCATCCTCTTCCATACGCAAATTCCCAAATCTTGTCATGATCATACGGATCCGAGTAAATCTTATTCTCGTGGACCCCTCACAATGGAGTTATAGGGCATTCCATGCTTTCTTTCACAGTTGCGAAATTAGCGACATTGCGAAACATGTTCAAACCTATTGTTGAAATGATTGTAGAAAGAGCTTTAGAATTCATACTACTTTCAAGACGACTATTTGTTGTCCACAACATCTCCTCTTAAGTCTTAAGATCACCATTCGCATCAATAAGTTGTAGAGGTGTCCACTTGTGAAGTACCATAACCCATGCTCGTTCGTCAATTAATTTGATGTAGACACGCATCTTGACTTTCCAACTTCCGTAGTTAGATCCATAAAGGGTCAGGGGATGAGTAACATACCCACACGACTGTGAATCCGTAAGTTTGCAAAAGAGTATCGATACTTAATGAAATCAACTACCATCTCTAATGCCACTTGAAAGAATTGCAGACCTTGATTCACATATTTTGTTAAAATAAAATGTGTTGTGTAAAGAGTATAAAATAAATAGCAGCAAAAATTAACGACACACGTATAAAACTTTTGACTATAAGAATAATTATTCTCATAGTCCAACCAATAGGGCGGAAATCTTTACTATTAAAACTTGCGTTTCATTGATTACAAAAGTCGTAACCTTTAAGTAAAAATAAACTAAAAGCTTCTTAAGAGTAGATATGATCTAAATATATATAACTCTTCCTAAAACTAAGATTCACAATCACAAGATTGGATCTGCAAAAATAGTAAAAACTATGGAAAAAAACAATTCTACCTGCAAGATGTTATGTCAGATGCTGGCGGAATTCGCAGTCGGATCCATTCTTAGGCAAAATCTGCCGTAAGAATGAAAAATCTCTGAAACGATTTACCTTTGACTTTTCTCTCTGTGTGCGTGAGTCATTTATGATCAATCCCTCAACTTTATATAGGCATACCTTGCTTGTATAAGAGACCTACAAAATAAGAAGAAAAAAAAGATATATATAAAATAAAGCAAGTAAATATCATTAGTAAGGAAATAAGATCAAATTGCTTGAGTCCTAATGATTTTTACTAGCCTTAAAAATAAAACCTACTCTAAGGAAATAAGTATACATCATATATTGTAGAAATATAAAATATAAAGGAAACAAGATAAAAATCTTAGACTTCTAGATAATATTTATTAAAATATACGAAAAACATATAAGAGAAAGAAAATTACAACCTAATCTAAAACTAAATAATATACATGATAATTATCAAACAAGATAAATATAAAATTTTTCCTGGACAATTAAATCTTGGTAAGAAAGTCAAAATATTAAATAAGATAAAAGAAACCAAGTATTATTAAATCACTTATTTGAGAAATACGTGACTTAATAGGTGGTAATGTAAATACAGTAAATAAACAACACTAATATTTTTAGAAGGTTTAAGAGTTCAGGTAATCCGTCTACGTCTTTAAAATCCACTAATATGTTTACCGATACAACCTCGACCCTTTAAGTAAGTATGCTAGCTCATTACATGAACTCGATTGTCCTCCCTGGTTGCTGGAAATTCCTCGGTGCCCAATGCTTGAAGTTCGCCCATTCCTCTTAGTTGCTAACTGTCGTTGTTGTCCAACTGAAGGTTCACCCTCAATTCACTAACCGAACTCTTCTCTCTTGATTTATTGAACAAGCTCTTCTTTGATCTACCTTGGATCACTCTACTAAGATCCTTCTGTGATCACTCTTCTTAGATCCGCCTTGTATCGCTCTTCTTAGATCCGCATTGGACCACTCTGTTGAAGTTGATTGTTTCTTTGTGGAAACACTCGACAACTGTGTTTGATAAATGTTGAATGTCTGCTGCTCTTCAATTTATTACTCATTTATTTGCCTTTACGAGTTAACCTTATAAAAAAACTAGAAAGATAGAATAATTTGTACTTGGGGATTTGAGGTCTTAGATTGACTAGGATAGAGAGTTGAAGATTCGATCAATAGTATTCAAATGAGTCCTTTTTTTAAAACTATTTATAGGCAGGATTTTTTGAATACAGTCGTTGATTTTGGAGCATTTAGGGAGATCTTAGTTGGAGGTTTTGGGAATGGAGGATTTAAAGTGGTGCTTGGTTATTATCAGTGTTCTAAAAATCGCTAGGCGGCTGCTATGCGTCAGACCAGTGCCTAACGCCTAGGACATCTAGACGGGGCCTAGGCGGAGCCTAGAATTTGAGAATAAATACCCTAATTTACAAAATTACATCCAACCATTTAATAGTTCAACATACTACTTGCTACACAATAAAATCTATGACAATTCAAAACTAAAACTAATGATCACAAGTTACAATTCACAAGTTTAAAACTATTGTTCAATTCAAAGTCCAAAACAACATAGATGCATAAGTTCATTAGTAAAATAACAATACCATAGTATACATTACAAAATCAAAATAATAAAAAAAATAGGCCCAAAAATGACGTCGTTTTAGGCCAGAAAATATTTTTAAAAAAAACTGGTCTGGCGCCTAGGCGCCGACTTGGGCGCCGAGAGCGCCTGGGGCGCCCAACAATTTCTTTGGCCGATTTTCGAAAATCGTAGGCGGATTGGTGGCGCCTAGCGCCTAGGCGGGCGCCTAGAGCGATTTTTAGAACAGAGGTTATTATTGTACCACTATGGGTTTGATTGCCTATTTTTTTAGTGTTGAGTCATACCACCGCAGATAGGGGTACGAAACCCATTACACCCAACAATCAAACTCATTCTTATTCTTATTCTCCACTAATTTACCAATCATTCTCTTAATGCTTTGATTTGCTGCAAGTAAGCAGTAGATTTTCTGACATATGGAGGATATTCATTGGGGCCAATGTGTATTTACGGACTATATTAAACCTATATGAGCGCATTTAATGCGGTAATGTCTTATTAGAGTTTCATAAATGACTAATCAAAATAATATTAAATTTAAGTCAAATGCACCTTGTCTGCCGACTCCTTTCCCCTAAAAATTTGAGTTTTTGGCGTTTGATACTTAGATGCTTTTTTCAAACACTTGAGAGTATGTAGTTCTCGAGTAGGTTGATTGTGATATGAACTTCACCGTTGCCTTCTAATTTGCGCGTTCACTCCATTTGTTGTCGACACGACTTCCATTCACTTGGTTGTTGACTTCACTTGGCAACTTTAAATCCTATCAATTACAATCATATCAAGGATCAAATTACAAATACTTGAGGGACTCTAATATTATTACACTTCATTAATGTCATTATCTAAATTACAATACTCATCCTAACTGTTTTTTTGGGAGAGTTATTGATGTTCAATAGATATCATTATTGATGTTAATTAGTCAACATATGACTACATTAATATCAAAGTAAAGATGCCAGTTTGCGAACATTATATTATTCTTTCTATTCTTGATATCATTAGTTATAAAATTCATTCATATTTTAGTATTTATTAAATTTAATTGTTTTGGCACATATCACTACAAAAAAAATTGAAAAAGCCGATGGAAATTACCGACGGGCAGCTACCCATCGGTAAAAGGCTGGCATTCCCAATGGCTTTCCCGACGGAACTAATTGCCGATGGGCAAGGCTCCTCGGTATATGGCTCCATCAGTAAGTCCTCAGGAATTTGACAGGAGTGAAGCCCGCCCAATATGCCAATGGCATAAGTCCGTCTGAAAGTTTTTTTAAAAAAAATAATTTTATTTGCCGATGAAAATGTAGCCGTCGGAAAGGCCGGGTTTATTTACCGACAAATTATTTCCATCGGAAATGCCATATTATTTTCACCATCGGTAAGTTTAATAAAACTGCAGCCCTGTCTGCAGACAAATTCATTTTCACCAAAGCAACAAACTAAAAAAAAAAAGCGAGAAAGGGAGAAGGGCAGGAGAAGGAAAGTGAGAAGGGAGAAAAGAGCCACGGCCACATGCCGGAGCATCTCCAGAGCACCGCCACCGTCACATATTAAGGTATGTACCTTTTAATCCAAATTAAATATTTTTTTTTAATTTATAGTTTTGATTTAATTTGATTTTTAATTCAATTTAGTAATTAGAGTTTGACTCAATTTATGATTTATGGTTTTATGTTACGATTGAGGGGTTGAATTAGGCTTTAATTTAGGATTTGGGGTTTGAATTTAGAAATTAGGTTTTGAAAAATTTAATTGGGGGTTCAATTTAGGAATTTTAAGCTTGATTTATGCAATTGTGAATTATTTAAACAATTCTGACTTGATCGTATCTGGTTGGATAATTAAGGTCCAATTTTGAATTAATCATAGTTTAACGGTAAATTAGTTAATATTTAGGAAATTAAGGTACAATCGTATTTAACTAGAAATGTAGGTTTCAATTTTATTGAATTTAGGCATAGTCTAGGTTGTCGTATTATATTATCGAATTTATATATATTATGATGCATGCCAAATATTTTATTTTATATTGTATGGGAAGGCCGTGATGATCAACCGGGTTTTAAAACAATGTATATTGTACAAGCATGGGAAGGACGTGGTGATCGGCCAGGTTTTTAAAAATGTATATTGTACATGCATGGGAAGGCCATGGTGATCGGCCGGGTTATAAAAAAATGTATATTGTATATTATATTTGCGTTTGGTGGATATAGTTGTGCTTGGTTGATATTGTTGTTTTTAAATTTTGTATGATTAATATAGGAAGAACAATATGTATTTTTGACTCGTTTAATTTGATTTAGTATCAAATAGAGAGTTTGATACTAAAGTTTGATTTTTTTTCCCTTTTAGAATACGTACCTTAGACCCGTTTGGGATTTAGTATCAAATAGAGAGTTTGATACTAAATTTCGAATTGTCCCATTTTTAGACAATTTGAAAATGTAGGTGTAGTATGGTTATATCTTATGCGTATGTGTTATGTTGACATTGAAATTTCAGTTTATGCATCTTTCTTTTGTTTTCAGGTGCAATGAAATATATATGTACTTAGAGAACTAAGAGGAGATGTTGCCAAAATTTTGAAGCCAACAAAAATACATATTTTAAGATAATACATACTACTAACATTCTTGAATAGGATAGAAGACTTACCAATAATTCAAATTAATCTTCTTTCTCGTAATGCTGCCGAAATTTTGCCTCCCACATTCTTTTCCTCTCACTCTAGAACGATCGATCATTCTTGCTAGTATCACAAATAATTAGCACCCTAAATTATAGGATAAATAGTACTGATCGTAGTTGGATGTACAAACGGTGAGGGGATGACGGATTTCTTTCGGATACATTCGTAAAAGGAGTGAAGAGTTTCGTTGAATTTGCACTCACGCATGATTCTACAGAGAGGGACTATGCTAAGTTGAAAAGTCCTTGCAAATAAAGTAAGTGTAGGAATAGTAGTTACCGCGATCTCAGAGACATCAAATATCACCTATATTCCAAAGGGTTCATTCTCGATTATCATATTTCGACTCATCATAGGAGAATAGTAGATCTCGTGTCATCGCATTGTAATATTGATGTCGGGGGATTATCTTCCATCATTCCTGAAGACTCACCAAATATGTACATAAATATGGTGCAAGATGTTGCCGGACCTGATTTCGAGATGAATGACGATGCATAAGAACCACCTAATCCGGAGGCGCATAAGTTTTTGATATATTGGAAGCTACAAAATAATCTCTATATCCAGGTTGCGAGAAACACACCCAACTCTCTTTTGTTTCCTGCCTTATGAATTTAAAGACAGAAAATGACATTTCTCAGAATTGTTAAGACCAATTCATTGATCTAGTCAAAGAGATTGTGCCTGAAGATAATAAAATTGCAGATAATTTCTACGAAAGTAAGACGCTATTAAGGGTATGGTATTACCAGTGGAGAAGATAGATTGCTGCAAGAGTAACTGTATGATCTACTGGAAGGATAGTTGTGAACTCGATAGATTGCTGCAAGAGTAATTATATGATCTACTGGATGTGTATGAAAGAACAGTATATGTTTCTAAGTTTTCTTGTACCGGGCCCCAAAGACCTTAAGGACAAGTTGGATGTTTTCCTACAACCTCTAATTGCAGAGTTGAAACAGCTGTGGATGGATGGTGGTGACTCGTATGATGTGTCCAAGAAGCAGAATTTCAAGTTGCGAGCATCTCTTATGTGGACAATTAGTAATTTTCCCGCATACTCCATGTTGTCGGGTTGGAGTATGACCGATCGAACTGCTTGTCCATATTGCATGGAGCGATTTGACGCATTTAATCTAAAGTTTAGCAAAAAATAATCTTAGTTTGATAACCACTAGAAGTTTCTAGAATGTGACCATCACTTTCGAAAAGACAAAAGAAAACTTTCGAAAAAATAGGAAGGTTGATGCTCCCCCGCCAAACATCTGTTTAGGAGTAGAGATACTGGTTGATATAGATAGACTTGGGCTTCTGAAGGTCACTGAGCTAGAAGCAGAACGTGTTAATGCTCACATCTTAAAGATGAGCGGTTGGAAGAAAAGAAGTATTAACAGGGATCTTCCGTACTGGAGCACAAATTTAATCCGTCATAATTTAGATGTTATGCACATTCAGAAGAATGTGTTCGATAATGTGTTCAAGACGGTGATAAATGTGAAGGGGAAGACAAAAGATACGTCAAAATCAAGAGATAAGTTGAAAGACTATTATTTTCGTCCATCACTTCAAGCTAATGACTCGGGAAAAGTCAAAAATTACTTTGTGTGAATGGGTTAAGACTCTTAAGTTTCCAGACGGGTACGCTTCAAGTTTGGGATGTTGCATCAATATGAAAGGATTGAGATTGTATGGGATGAAGAGTCATGATTTCCATGTGTTTATGAAACGATTAATTCCAATTACTTTTCGATAACTACTCCCCAATCCAGTTTGGAAAGCTCTGACAGAGTTGAGTTTGTTCTTCAAAGACCTGAGTGCAAAAGTAATCGAAACTTGTGATATGGCTCGCTTGGAAAAAAATATTCATCTGATCTTGTGCCAACTTGAGAAGATCTTTCCCCCAAGTTTTTTCAACTCAATGGAGCATTTTCTAATCCACTTTTCATATGAGGCAAGAATTGCTGGTCCAATACAGTATATGAGGATTATCCTTTCAAAATATATCTTCGTAAACTTAAAAATAGTGTGAGGAACAAATCAAATGTCGAGGGCTCGATAGGAAATGTTAAGCTAATTGAAGAGGCCTCAACTTTTAGTTCGTACTACTTTGAAGATCAAGTCTCCACTAGAAGAACAAACTTGAAGCGTAATGAAGATGTTCAGAATGATGGAAAATGCGTATTACTAAATTGTGACGAACTCGAAAATTTTAGAAAGTATAATTGATTACAAACAATATATTACGTATTACTTGATGTAATTGATTATAACAATACTTTACTTCGTTAAATATGCAACCTTTTCATGGAGGGCATTAAACGCCAACAACCAAACATTTCAGATGAAAAATTAAATGGAAATTAGAAAATGAATTTCCCATTTGGTTTGAAAACTACGTGAGTCAAATTTTATGAGGTTTGTTATATACATATATTACGTATTTGTATTTGGATAATGTAACTTTATGTCATATATTATAGGTCCGAGATCCCTTGAATAGTGTAATCAATAATTACATTAAGAGTCTAGTGTTCGGTCCATCACGTTGTGTGACTACATTCAATGGCTATAAGATAAATAGATACAAATTTCACACAAATGCATACGGATCAGAACGATTTACATCGAGCATTAGGGTCTGTATAAAAGGATAAACTTATGGAGAAGATGAATATGACTATTACGGTCGTTTGGTAGAGATTTTTAAACTTGAATATTCAGGGTCTGTAAGCACACTCTTGTTCAAATTCGAGTGTTTTGATACGACTCCAGTAGGAACAAGAGTGCACTCTCAATATAAGCTTGTTGACGTTAATAATAAATGTAGATTCAATCGTTACAAGCCATTCGTACTTGCGGCCCTAAGCTTTTCAAGTTTATTATTGCATGTATCCGAGTTTGAGATGAGACATGTTCGACTGATTGGCAGCTTGGAAGATTAAGGCGAGATCAATAATAGAACGCCTGAACAATCGTTTCAAGAGGATGTTGCTGAAACGCATGGTGCAATCTAATTGGAGAAGGTTGATTTCCAACATAATGATCCACTTAATGATGACATCGATGGGCTTTTCGATGATGCCGATGCCAAACTTGTCGATGGTACAGAAAATGAGTTTATAAGCGAAGAAGAGACAAACGAAAACAATTAGTTTGTATTTTTTCTCGATTAAGGTTATAACGTTATATAATTAATTAACACTTAAAAAATAATATAGTTTTTTAGTTTTAATTATTTTTAATTTAATTTCAATAATGTGTTCGAGGTCGTTTAGATGAGGGGGAAGAGTACTGCTGGAGCTAGTCGTTCAGGATCTGGTCCCTCAAGTTTTTGGTTTTTTGACTCCTCGTCGTCATAGCCAACTGTGCGGACCTCCTCTGATGATTTGATCGACCATTTGGATGATGTAGATCTGGATGGATCGACTCCCGAGACCGTACCAGATAGCCCTCCTATTTATGATGAGTTGTGTCGAATTTCTGGAGTCATCCTTGTTTATATCATTGGTTGAATGTAATTTTTAGTTTTAATATTTTTATTAATAATTATATCATTATGAATTGTAAGTAACTTCTAATTTATATTTTTAGAGTGCGGAGTAGCTCTACAGATTTACTCGCGAATCGTAAATGGATCCACGAGGCTCGTGTGCACCCAGATGGATGGAGGTATATGCATATTCCTCAATATCATCGTGACACGTGGTGGCCTCGCTTTCAGGAATTTACATTAATCACAAACTTAATTTATTGCATTACTTATGTTTACATTTGTGTTACTAATTACTTATTTTATGTTGTCTTAAATATGCTTTATTATAGAGTTTATGTTATTGAGACCGAAGGTGATATTTTGATGATGTTATGCACCAAGCCTTTTACGTGTCCATGTAGTATACTTGGGCTAACCGTCTTAATGAGTGGCGGCAGCTATATGATGCCAATGGAGAGATATTGGTTTTTGTTGGCTAGCAGACCTAGAAGGCTTGGCAGGAGGCGTGGGCGAGGCCAGAGGAGGTTGAGGGATCACAGAGTGCTAGCAGGAAAAGGATGAACGAGGTAGAGGGTCCTAGTACTAGGATATCTAAGCATAGAGGTGGGTCTCGGGGGGAAAATCGCATACGAGATAACATCGTAAGTTTTATATATATATATATATATATATATATATATGATAAAATAATAAATTAATTGTTACAGCGGGAGGAGACGGGTAGGGAACCCACTGCGTACGAGTTTCTACTAAGTCTGCATCAGAAAGGTGACGACTCGTTTACGGACCCCAAATCTCAGCGGATAGTTGTAAGTTTATATAATTTTTAAACTAAAATTAATTTATATATTAACTTTGTTTTGTCATTATTATGCATGAAAATAATTAACGATTTTGTTTTATCTATCAGATGGTGGTTCAGACTACACTGGAGAGCAGACGTGCTTCATCACAGGAGTCTGGCACGTAACGATGTCTACCTCTCTGTTGTTAGGCCCAAGAAAGGTCGACAATCTGGAGGCTGAGACGAGGTATCAGGAGGAGTGGCAAAGGATGCGGATGGAGTCTCTGGATGAGTTGCAGATGATGCACGAGGCACAGTCACAATTCTTAATGGACTTCGAGCAGCGACTCCAACGACAGGTTGAGGAGCGTATGAGGGCCGCGATAGGAACACAGCCTCCTCCTCCTCCCCCTCCCCCTCATGCTGATTAGATTGATCTCTAGATGTTGGATTATTTTTGTAGAATTCATTTTGGATTATTATTGTCAAATTCATTTGATTCTGATTCATATTTATATTTATTTAACTTATTTTATATTTACGTTTTTTTAAATATTTTTAAATAGGTGGATGAACAAAAAAAAGAGGTTTATTATTCCAATTAATAAAAATAATATTAAAAAAAAACTAAAAATACATTTACCTTTGGCTTTCATATCCGTCGGTAAAATTAAATAGTATTTTATTTATTTATTCATTTATTTATTTATTTACCGACGGGCATTAGATCCGTCGGCATTTTATTTATTTATTTACCGACGGGCGTAAAATTTGTTGGCATTATATTTTATTATTTATTTAATTAATTACCAACGCGCGTAAATCCGTTGATAAATCCAAAAATAAAATAGGAAACCCAACGATAGCTTACCGGCGACAATGTCCATCGGAAAGTCGTCGGCATTTGTCGACGGGCTGAGAAATTTGTCGGCAACTGAAATTACCGACAAAGGATTTGCTGACAGCCGTTATCCGTCGGTAAGTGATTTATCAACAGATATGGCTGTCGGAGAATTCGGTATTTTTTGTAGTGTATTGTGAAGTTTATTAATTTATATTGTGAGATTCGTGCGTAATATTATTAAATTTAAATTATTTGACAACATTACGAGATTTATTAGTTAACACTGTTGTTCTGAAAGATCGATATTGATCAATGATATGGTCTGGTTTGGTGGTTCCAGTGGGAAGATGGTAGGCACGCATATTTCAAATCATGCAAGTTCATATTTCTTTTTTTAATTTTTAACTCTATTAGGGCAAAAACAGACTAGCTAGGTTTTAAATCATAAAATTTACAATTTTAACATTGTTCAGACGAAAACATGGTGGGTCAGGGACTGATTTCACCACATTGGCTTCCCCAATGGGGGGATCTCCCTGAATCCTGACTATATATACGTGTGTCTGTGTGTGTATTCGCACGTTCAATTTACAGACTTTTAGGTTAAGAAAAAATTCCAAAGCTGGAGAAGATGCCAACTCAGCACAAGAATAAGCAAAAAAAAACGTCAACTTGAATCTTCCTGTGTGTGTATGTGTGTAAAGAGAGAGAGAGAGAGGATCATGTGAGAATGGATGCGTAGGTGAGAAATGAGAATGACTCCTGACCAATCATTTTACTCCTTTTTCAGCAATTACCCGGTGGCATTTTAGTAATTTCTGGACTTCGATGGCAATTTAGTAATTACGTGCCTTTCTCATTTTAGCAATTACCCACTCGCGTTTTATCTCCATTTTTTGGCACAGAATCAAGCTCCATCTCCTCTGCGTCTTTAAGTTATCTCCATTCTCAAATCATCCGTCTTCAAATCCCGAAAACTAGAGTATACGTCGTCTACAATCCCCTCTCCGTCATCAAAAAGCCTAGAGTATACGCCATTCGATTGGACAAACTCTGCGGAAATCTCAACCAAAAAGGAAAATTTCACCCAACAAGAATGCTGGTACGTTTCCCTTTTTTTTATTTTTTTTCGTGAATTTGATGTTTTCAGATTTTAGAATTAGTGTGGCGAAATTATTTTCCTTGTGTGATTTTTCCGCATAGAATTTGAATTTGTGTGTTTGTAGAGAAGGGTAAGAAAAAGGCAGTTATTGCCATGAAGGATAATACTCTAATTTCTATGTGTTCTGATCCTCAGGATTCACCAAATAAGAATATTTGTGCG
>BMAC01000408.1:116440-135438 GCA_014905375.1 Phtheirospermum japonicum
CCTTGGGAAAATTTCAATCATTAATAAGAAGAAAAGGAAGCAGTCAGAACTTGATCAAATATTGAAGAGTTTTTTTGAGCCAAGTCCATATGGGATAACCCCAACAAATCTCACCGTGAAGATGACGGAATATGTTGACGGTGGAGACTGGTTCAAGAGAAACTTTGTTGTTTTACTTGTTAATTGCTTGTTTGAAGCTCAGAGCAACGGGAAAGTTCACACCAATATATTGCATTTTCTTGACAACCTATCAAAGATTAAGGATAAGAATTGGTTTGAGTATATGATTGAGTGTTTGGCGAGGACAAAAATGTCTTGGGAGGATAGTGGGGAAAAGTGGTACACAGGACCTCTTATCTTTTTTGACGGTCAATGTTTTTAACACAAGTGTTATTTTTATATATATTTGCCTTGTATGCGATAAAAAACTCAAAGTTTCTTTTTATATGTAGGTGTTTTATGTGGAAAAAGTTGTATTATCTATGCGCAATGTGAAAAGAAGTTTTCCAACTTACAAAGGATAGACTGACATGTTGTTGAAAGATAGAGAAGCTGCGAAGGAGAAAACAGGTGCATATGAGCGGGGTTTTATGGATGAAGAAATAGAATCTGAGGTGCCAAAAAACTCAAAAACGCTGGATGTTCCTGAAAAAGGAATGCATGAGGAGCAGAGGTGTAGAAGTACTGAAATAAGAATGCTGGAAACAAGGAGTCTGTACAGGTATTTTCTTTTAATGGTTTTGTATGTAGTGGCTATTTCTGCATGTAATTATGATCTAATGTGCATGTGTGTATGAAATAATGTGCAATTTGATGTATGAACTAATGTGCAGGTATTTTTTTTTTTATGGTTTTGTATATAGTGGCTATTTGTGCATGTAGTTATGAACTAATGTGCACGTAGTTATGAACTAATGTGCAATACATTCACTTTTTTATGGCTAATGTATATTTATGTCTAAATGATGTCTATATCAGACTTTAAATATAAGTCTTTATAAAACAGGTTTTTGTTGAGAAATTTGCTACAAAGAACAGGTTGCTTGCATCTACTGGTCTTGAAATACTAGAGATAGTACAAAGAGCACCTCAAGAGTTATGGGAAGATAAGATTTTCATGAAGATGCAAGATGCATCACAATCATTCCTTGTCATTTCACAAACACAAGAGCGTGTCAACCGAAGCTAAGAGCGTGTTAACCAAACATAATAGGGCATCAATGAAGAACATAGTGTTTATAAACCAGAAGAGAGTATCAACAATGCGCAAGAGGGATGCCACAATGCCTCACAAACTTTTGATGACTGGAACGCTAAGACTATCAATGCTATTGACGGGATTTTAGAAACAATGGCAAGGATGGATGAGTTTTGAAATACCACAACTAGTATGCCTAATTACATCTTAGGTATCTCTAAAGATGACGAGGATGATAATGAACTGCCCCCAGATTGTGGTAATCAAGCAAATGATGGTTTTTAATCTGAGGAAGTTCCTTCTGTATCTGTTGATGTACAACCAGGAGGTGCAACTGTTGATGTACAACCAGGAGGTGCAACCGTTGATGAGCAACCCGAGAACATTACCCAGCCTGAGAATGCCACTAACGCCCCTTTAGTTGCAGAACATTTTCAAGTTGTACAACATGTTCCAATGAGACGATCTAAGCGATTAACACCAGAGGATGAGTTGTTAGAAAGGAGAGAGGTTGCTAGCATATTGAAATCACCATTTAAGATACGGGGACAAATATATTAAAAAACTTGGATGGAAATCAAAAAATGGTTGCAAACTAGGTTTTGAAGAATGCTGACGCTGAACAGTAAGTTATACATATACTTTTCTATATCCTTAATAGTGTTTATAAGAAGTTTTTACTACTATATATACGGTTATTATCTATCTTTTTTATGCATATTTTTTAATGCATTTGTTCATGTAATACATGAGTGAGGTGTTTTGTATGTAATTATTGCATTTTTCCTTGTGTTTTTAGTTAGGGTTTAGGTTCGGTTCTAGTAGTTTTAAGTCATTTTTCATTAGGTTTTATGTCGTTTTTCTTGTTTTATTGTTTTTCGTGTTTGTTGTTAATTTTATATTTAATTTGTTTAAATGGTTCGATTGACTTAAGGTTTGTGGTAAATCATGGTTTTTTATGGTTTAAATTCCTATTTTATAGGTGAAGGAATTGATGCCCGAAAATCAAACCGAACCGGCGCAAATCGAGCACTTGTGCGCGCAGTTGCTGAGCAAGCTTGCCGAGGCCTGTCGGCAGCTGCCGAGCGCCTGCCCGCGTTGCTGCCGAGAACTCTCGCCCACGTTGGCTGACGCCTGTCGAGCTGCCGAGAGCCGCGCGCGTCGATGCTGAGGCCTGCCGGCATCGATCGACATAGTGTCAACGCAACTCTCTATTGCATCAATCCTGCCGGGCGTCGATCGATGCCCAGTGCGCGTCACTGCCGAGACACGCCGAGACCGCCCAGCTACGTCCACACATCCTGCCAACCACTGCCGACAGCACCGAGCCAGGGATTTATTCTCTCTAGCTCTTAGACTAAATTTTCAAGCTTTTTGCCTTGGGTTTGTAAGCTCAAGAAGGATTCAAGTACTCCCTTGGATTTTTAATTCCTTGCAATTTCAATCAAGCTTTTGGATTGTTTCTTTAATTCTAGTAAGCTTTCTTTCAATTTCATGCTTTGTTCTTCATTTATTTTATGCTTTTTGCCTTATGTATTAGAATTTGTGCTTGATCTTGTGAATCATCTATGGAATCTAGTTGAGTGACACATCTAGATCATAGATCGAGGCCTGGATCATTTATTTTCACGCAATTTCATATGTTTCATGCATTTTCTTCATTTTTATACTTTTTGTCTTAGCACCTTGATTTCATGTTAGATCTTAAGAATTAGCTATGGAATCTAGATGAGTGACACGTCTAGATCATAAACCGGGTCTTGGATCGTCTTGATTTTGAGTTTTTCACATGCTTTATTTTGAATTAAAGTTTTGTGCTTTGTTTCATGCTAAATCCTAGATCTATGCTTTGTTCCTTGTTGTCTTCCATAAAATTTTGAACTTTCCCATCCATTTTCATTGCTTTATCTATTTGTGCTTTCAATTTATGAAAATATGCATTATTCAAGTTTTTATGTTCATGCAAGCATGGTTGTACCTTGAGCATGCATGCTTGTACTTGATGAAACATTGCTTGTTCTTGCTAATTTTTTTGATTTTGCTTGCATTTTCGTTGAAGGCATGCGACCGAGGCATCCGACCAATATGAAATTTCATTTCTTAGTTTAGTTAGTTAGTTTAATTGCTTTATTTTCATTTTCGTTTACTTTTCAAAGCTTGAAACACCTTAAAACTTACAATTGAATCGATTTCTGATAACACCAAGCCAATAGAACCTTTTATTTCTAAAACCACGAAAAAACTACACTTCATGAGGTTATTTTTAAAAGAACTATTTTTTTTTGTTTCAAGAGATGTATTACAAATCTTAAGGCCAGGTGAACAAGTGAATAGTCGTGTATTGGGTTTATGGTCCATTTTTTTAAATGACAATGAAAAGTTGAAAGGTTGGGGGTCTCCAAGTAGATTTTTTGAAAGCACTGCCCTTGTAACAAAGTTAGAAATACTTAATTTATATTTCATATTTTTTTCTTTATTATTATACATAATATTCTTATGCAATTTACATGTGCAACTACTTTTTGTTGGTGCTGATTGCAAAGAAAAGAAATATCAAATGTTTGCTCAAGCCCTGGATGCAGACTTGAAAAGGATGAAAATATCTGAAACAAAAGATATATCACCGGTACGTTATTCAATATCATTATTAAAATTTTTTTTTATTTTTTGTAGTTTTTCTTCCCCGTGCACACTGGAAATCACTCTTACGTCATGTGTTTTTCAATCAAGGTCAAGCGATTTGATATACTTGATAGCACTACACCATATGCGTGAATGCAAAAATATATAAAGAATATGCTAATACTTTGGTGAGACCAATTTTTAATGTATTTACTTAGTGCATCATAATTATATTTGTTATTTCTGTCTTTTTGTTTCCCTAATAATAATATATAAAGATTATGATAATACTTCGGTGAGACCAATTATTAAAGTATTTACTTAGTGCATCATAAATATATTTGTTGTTTCTGTCTCTTTGTTTCTCTAATAATAATTATATATAATAAAATGGTTTTGGGGTGTTTTTGGTTTTTTATTATGGAGCAATTTGTTAATGTGCAAAATAACTCACAATAATGTGCAGACATAATTCTTTAGCATTGTAATCATTTTTTTAAAATTATTTTCCTGGTCGTTTTTGCCACATAAGATGCTTTTATTATTTCTAGAAAGATGCATTTTCAAAGTTTCTAAGAGGACAAAATATGGCCCACTACACCAATGTGGTTTCAGAACTTGAACCACACTTTCTCGAGATGCCATTCACAAGGGGGGTGGAAAATATGGATTCGGGTGTTTTGACCATGAGACACATGGAGTCATATATGTGAGCTAGTTTGAAGGCCAACAAGGTGTGTGGAATTAGAGGCGAAGATTANGTACATTTTCCTTTTAATGTGTCTCTTCATTCCAAAAATAACTCTCCTGCAAAATAATAATAATAATAATAATAATAATAATAATAGGAAAATTGTATCTAGAAGAAGTATTGCAACACCTTGACATGCGCAGAGATAAACGATTTGAAGGATGTAAACATGCAAATTGAAAAAAAATATCTCCCAGTTTACAAGGCAAAGAAACTAGAATGAAAGGCTGAATTGAAGAATTGATTTGCATGGAGATGAATTTCTTTTTTATTGAACAATTATGTTAGACGTCTGTAGGAATACTTTTTTAAGTCGAAAAAAATTGGAACGGAATGCTTATTTATTTTTTTGATGTCTCTTTGTTGTGTAGGAACTCTTGTCTAAGTAGAAGAAACTGGAACATAATGCTTATTGTGTTTGATGTATATTTTGTTGTTATGTTTGTTCGTAAGTAGAAGAAAATTTTTACGACTGAAAAAAGCTGTTTTTTTACATATTTAAATTTTTTAATAATGGTCCTGGTGAGGGAAAGACAAATATTTAGGTTTTCAAGTTCTTAACTTCGATGCTTGCACTTTTGGTTTTTCATATGTTATTGCATTATTTGTGTAAACCTTACCAAGTGATATCATTAAAATCCCGCCATCGGGTTGGATTTATCACTGGACCCAAATTAAGCATTATCGATGTCGTACGATAAGGAAATATTCTTTTTAAATATTTTTTGTATAATTATTCTTTTCTCCACTTTAACACGCTTCCCCTTTTTAAAGAATGTTTGACCTTTATTATATTGGTCCGACAGCTAGTATTCCTTACAACACATTTACAAAAAAATTATACTTTACTACTCTTTTGTGCACAAGTTATTGTACTATTGTGTACATATTTACACTTAAGAGTGCACATAAATATATTTACATACAAGATAACAAGCAAATAGAGAAAGAAGTCTGCCAAACCAGACCTTAGAAAACGCCAAAAAGGACTTATTTTTGAATCACGGACAAATCATAATTCAATTAGTTTGTACCAAAAGCCCAAAAGACAATCACCTAAAATAAGAATTAATTAAATACCATTGTGCACAATTTATTGCACTATTGTCAAAACTTATTGATCGGTTGTGCAGAAAATGATACTTGCTTGTGCACAAACTACTTTGAAAAATTAAGAGTAATAAATAATAAGAAAATAATATTAAGGGTCTTGAAATCTGCCAATTGCTCCATTTTTTTGCTTCATTCCTCAAATCACCTTCAAGTTACAATTTTTTGCAAATAAGTGTGTATAACTTTTAGAGATGAAAAAAAGAAAAAGAAAATCAGAAAATACAATTGTGCATTTTTTGTCATTGACTATTAGTATGTATAACCTGTTGTTTTCTCTTTGGACAAGTTCTTGTATTATGGTCGTCCTTTCACCACAAGTCTTGCACACCCTTTATTTTTTCTTCTTCTGATTCTCATCAATTGACTTTTCTTGGCAAGTTTTTTTCTCTTTTCCCACCCCCTTTATTTTGTCGATTGCATAGGAGGACGAATAGCAATTTCAATTGGTTCAGTTCCACAAAAAGTTTCAATTCTCTATTTTTTACTTCCAATAGGTGTAGCATCTTACTTTTCAACTGTAAGTTTCTCCTTTTGTCCATTGATAACCCTTGAAAACTCAACAACGTCTCTACCAATGCCACACACAAGTGTATATCAGACAACAATTTGTTAAGTAGCAACTTTCTTTCATCGATTCTTGCAGATTGCTCAATAATGGCATCATTGATATGAAACATAGGATTTAGAGTTTCGTTCTTAGTCCAACGGGAACGGACAAATGTTTTTGGGATAACGTCCATGTTTAAGTTTTTAAAGACAATAAAAATGTGTCTGCAGAGCCACCCAAACCTTTCAAAAAAATCTTCAAGAGCACATAGAACAACTATTATAAGATTTGTGGACTACTATAAACACCTTACCATTTTCTTGAATGTCGCACTCAATATTTCCATCATTGTCACTGACATGTAAAAATCGATAATAAAAACACGCAGTAGAAGTTTCATTCTGCACCTCAATCAATATAAAGTCTGTGTACACAGAGCGTGTATTCTTCTCCAAAGCCAATGGCATCTTTAGATCAGAAAATATGACTCACACACAATTCTTATACTTGATGAAGTGTTTATCTGTGAATCCATAGCAGTGTCGAAATCCATAAAAAAATTGACTAAACTATCCTAGTTTTGTAAAATGGCCAAACCAATAATTTTCATTTTCTGATTTAGATGTAGTTCTCATCAATCCGCTCATAGAAACATCCCTAAAAATTGCAGGGACCCAGTGTTCGCGTATTTTGAATAAATCACGAAACCACCTGTGATCTACTAAATTAAAATCTTCCACAATACCGTTCTATGTTTCTTCAAATTCCTTAGGCTCTATGTATGCATTCCAAAAGATATCTTTAAGCCTTTTATTAAAATTTCCATCACTACTTCAAACTGGCCCAACTTTTTCACTCACCTTCATCATGATGTGCCACATATAGTATCGATGTATTGTAGTCTCAAACACCTTGGCAAACGCAATTGCAATTGAGGGATCTTGGTCAGTAATGATGTATCCTGGCTCAAGCACCATTGCCTTTTTGAATTGTTTGAGGACCTATACATAAGAATCAACATCTTCAATAGCTATCAACGCAGTAGCAAATGTGACATATTTTTTATGGTTGTCAATCCCCGTAAAAGGTACAAACACCATATTGTACCTGTAGCAAAAGAAATGATATCAATATTTAAGTACTACACAATGGGCACATTTTTTTTGTTTTAATGTGTAAAAATCAATGCATTAATGTGCACAAGCTTCATAAAACCTATATTTTCTGGAATTACATTAAACAACAGCGCATATAAGATAGTTGAACTATATTTAGGGTATACCGTGCATTATTTGTGCAAATACTGAAACTTAAATATTTTCAGAAAAATGAATATGTACCTGTTAGTTCATACGTTGTATCAAATGACGCCACGTCACCAAAAGTTGCAAAAAATTATCTAGAAATGGGATAAGCCCAGAAATTCTCTATAGTCGGTCGCACTCATCAAGTTCATAGTCAAATTAGAACACTGAACTGATTTCTTATCTTCTATAACACTTGTCAATAACCAACTGTGCATCAGCCCCTGAAATATATGCTAACAAGTCTCTTTTGTAGTTTTTGAAATAGACACTAGTAGCATTGATATTCTGGTAGCCTCTAATAATTTGTTTGTATCTAATAGACCTTAATAGACCAATGTTTGCCCTTGTACAATTCAGCAAAAATATTCTCATGTCCAATATTTATTGCTCGGTTTTCTTTTAAGAATGGTGAGCACTCTTTAGAACTCAATGGATAGTGATTTTTCTCTTCAAAAAAATAGATCAAGTATACGCTATCCCCGTCCAATCTCAATACAAACCTAGTTGTTCACCCAACGACTAATTTTATGTTCAACAACTATTGGTGTTGCTGCTCTCTGGTCGGATGTTACAGTCGGCTCGGTGTGAGGGATACACTTGTGGTTGCCATTTTTGCTCCAGGTGGGTTTCTCTTACTCTCGTTCTTATAGCCTTATTTTGAGCACAGTAGATACTGCCAAACAACTACACCATCATCAGATTTTATTTATATGATACGATGGACCTCAAAACCAACCTTCCTGGATAAGACTTGTAAAATTCTATAGCTTCATCCAAGCTTTTGAATTTCTGATTAACATAAGGTTTATTGGCATCTTCACATATCGGAACCCAATATTTTGTAAAGCTAGGTGTCATGACCATAGTTTGTCGAATAGGCTCACAATTATTGGAAGAACATTCAACATCACCTCCAAAATATCGCATTGAATCAATGCACAAAATAGTACATGCCACAAATAACGTAACAAAAATATTATTAAAAAATTCATAACACGTGCAAACACCATTTGCTACTGCATGATTGTGCATAAGTGAATACGTTAATGTGCACGAACTGACACTTACATGTGCACAAACCACATCACACTTGCATCAGACGACACGACATCAGACAACAACACGCACATAAGTCTTTAAATATAAAATGTTCAAACACCATAGTTATTGCACGATTATGCACAAGTGAACACAATAATGTGCACAATTTGACACTTACTTGTGCAAAAACACATCACACTTTCATCGAGTTCCATAATTCCATTTACAACTAGATAGAAGGATATCGACATCAGACGACAACACGCGCAGAAGTTTTTAATCATAACATGTGCAAACACCATAACTTTTAATCATAACACGTAAAGAACATTACCTGATTAACTCAAAAATCCAAAAATTAGCTGTAATCTTGAAATTAGATGAAATCTCCTAATTAAAATAAAATATTACCTGGTTTGTTCAAAATTGAAGCCATCAGGGTGAAACCAAAATTAAAATTCGTAGAACCAAGAAAAAGATCGAACGAGTAAGGGATCAAAATTGAACAGGAGTTGCCTCCAAAATCGAGTAGTATACTCCAACCCAACATTTTATATTCGAACAGGATTATCACACCGATCTCTACTACTCCGGCTCAACCCTATATTCGAAGAGGATTGATTTTTCGATAAACTAATTTTTCGATTAAGAAACAGAGTTGATGTGTCGAGGAACAGGATTGATTATACGGATAAATTAGCTGATGAATCGAGCAAGAGATCAAAGAATTTGTTGTGTTTCTTGCGTTTTAAGTTTTTAATGGACACGGGGATAAAAGCTTTCGTTTCTTGTGTTTCTTGAGTAGGAGATCAATTTTTATTATTAAGTTAGATCCATTAGATTAGATTAGAAATAATGGTTAGGATTTATTCACAATTCTCACCTACGAATCCTTTTTCACCGGAACCCATATATATATATAGCAAGGCAAAATTATGAAATAGCCACAGCAACATAGGCGTGGTGGCAATTTAATACAACTAAATATACTTGTTGGAAAATTTATCTAGTGACTTACAAGAAACTAACAATATTACACCATTTTCACCAGGAGAAAAAGTTCGCCAAAAACTTTAATTCTCGATTAAAATTGATAATTTGGACCACTTTTGACCTAGTCAATGATGATGGCGCAAGAAATATTAATAATAAAAAATTAAATTTTTTTAGAAAATTAGAAATTGTTTTAAGATTCTAAATATTTTAAAATTTTATAAATATATAAAACTAAAAAAAGTTGGTAAATATATTATAAAACCTGAGATTATTTAAAATATGTCAAAGAATATTATTAAAATATAAAATTAAAACAAAATATAGAAATTATTAAAATTTATGTTTAAAATATTTAAAAAGAAAGTAATTAAAATATAAAATTAAATAAAAAATAGAAAAATGTTTAATAAGCTTTTTGAGAGTACTTTAAATATCTACTAAATAGTTAAAATATAAAATGAAAATAAAATATGGAAAATAAGAATTCTATTATTTGTTTGATACATATAATGCTTTTAATATTTAAAGTAATTTCATAAACTATAAACAATTTCTATATTTTTCTTAATACATTTTGTTTTCATATGTAAAACAATTTTTGATTCTATAAACCATTTTTCAAGTTTTTTTTTTTTTACTTTACATTTTACAATACTCTTTTTACATATTTAAAAAATCTTTTAGTTTTTAAAAATATATTTTCATATTTATTTTTCATTTTGTAATTTATATAGACTTAGATTAATTCCAGATCTTATAATATTGAATTTTAGATTTTTTTTTTTGGATTTTATAATTTAAACACCTTTTTTTTTTACATATTTAAAATGGTTTTGTAGTTTAAAATATTTTACTAGATTCTTTTTAATTTTATATTATAATAATTTTGGCATGTTTCAATGGTAAATTATTAGATGGACCCAGGTGCACCATAAAAGGTGCACCCTGTTCTCAATATAAAACAAATTTCCAGCATTTCCACGCGCTCCTTTGTCAATCTTCAGAATTTTCTCACGCGCCTCAAACCCTCTCTCTTTGTTTCTCCAACAATCCATCGCCCAAAAATTCTATTCTCCAGGAATTCCATCACCGACGATCCAAATCGCCAAAACCTCCATCGATTTCATCCAAATAAAAATCCATCACCGGCGATCCCCATCGAATTCAACAGCAACGATGATCCACTTCGATTTTATTCTTCGATTTTCATCGAATTGGCTTCAAATTACCACCGAAATAATCGCTACTCCACCGCTAACAAACAAATCTTCTCAATTCCAATGGACGTGAATCGGTTTGAGGGTAAGTTATTTTTTGAAGTTGATTTAGTTTTGTATTCAATTAGGTTTACGCTATTTTCTATTTTTGTTGATGCAGCTCTTTCCGATTTGTGTCTCTCTTGCAAATATTCCTGTTTCTGGTGCGAGTTCGAACATTCATGTTCCATTATAGGTTTATGATTTCTCCTTTTACGATTCATGAAAGGAAATATGTGATGATATGTGAGTCTGTATGTGATGATATGTGAGCATGTATGTGATGATATACAAGCAATAATATGTGATGGTATATGGAATCAATATATGATGCTATGTTAATGTAGAATGTGATGATATGTTTAGTTAGATGTGATGATATGTGAAATTTGTATGCGATGATATACGAGCAATAATATTTGATGATATGTCAAAGTAATATATGATGATATGTGAAAGCAGCATGTGATGATACCTGTAGTTAGATGTGATGATATGCGAAATCTGTATGTGATGATATACGACTAATAATCTGTACTATGTGGTTTTTATATGTGATGATATGTGAAAGTAATATATGATGATATGTCTCAGTATTATGTGATGATATGTTGTATTAATATGTGATTAATATTTGTATGAATCACATATTTTTGGTTTGTTTTATTTTTTGTTTTATGTAGTAAATTCTATTGTTAGTAATAGTCAGTCACTTGAGAGAGCAATGCGGGATGATGATTTGGTTGGTATTATAGAATACCCTTGACGAGACTTATAGTTTGTACAATGATCATGCATATAAGGTTGGGTTTAGAGTTAGGAAGAGGAAGTATAGGAAGAGGGTTGATGGCTCACTTTCGATGAAAAATTTTCTTTGTTCTAAGGCTGGTCAGAAACAAATTTCAAAAAAAGTAGGACTTATGCAAAATTAGATGTTAGAACAACATGTACTTCTTTTATTCAGTTTAATATTCATCGTAGTGGTTTGTGGGTTGTTACTGCACATAAAAATGAGCACAGCCATGCATTATGTCCACCTATCTCTAGCCATCTTCTTCCATCTCATAGGCAGATTTATCCGACTCAACTTTCTTATCTTAAAGAGTTAAAAAAAAAGGTGGTGTTCGTGTGGCCAATAGTGTACGAGTTTTGAAAAATTAGTCTGATGGTTTACCTTTTTTAGGTTTTAGCACTAGATATGCATATAATGCATTGAGTAAATCGGACATATTTGATGATATTGATTCCAACACATTGATTCAAAATTTTAAATATAGGCAAGTTAACGAGGACTTTTTCTTCAATTTTGAGGTGGATAGTGATTCTAGGTTGTGTAGTTTTTTTTTTTTTTTGAGAGATGGCCGTATGCGGCAGGATATGTTTCATTAATGTCAAATGATAACTGAAAGATATTTACGGTTTTCCATATGTAGCAGTAAAGTGTGATTTCCTATATTTCCAGAATGGTTACAAATTATGGATGCCAAAAAAAATCTGGTTACTAAGACTTTATGATTTAAGAGCAAAATTGCTGAATCAAAAACTAAAAAGGCCGTAGAAAGTCTACAGGTATTTTTCTATAATTTATATACTATTTTTTGTAATGTCATTTTTTTTTTTACTTTGTACTATTTTTTTCAGGTCGGTATTTCTACATTTGCCGGAGATGATTATGTTGTGCATCCGAGTGTTGGTCTAACTTTGAGTTTGAATTTCATAGTCGTTAGTTCAAATACGAGTTCAAAACTTCCATGGTTACTGCATTTTTAAGTTGTAGTTCTTTTAGTTCAAAGTCTGTTGATAGTTATTTTTTTTCCATATATGACAGAATAGAGAGATGGCTAAATTTTATTGTCCAATTGTTTTTTTTTTTTGGACTGATGTTTCTTATCCGATCTTTTTTTATTGTAATCGTAATGACTATTTTTTATGAAAATGTTATATGTTTGTTCATGAGTTTTGGTTGATTTTACTTCTTCTTTATTTTATTTTGAAAACAAACTATAGGGTTTGTTTCTTACTCTTAGAGATTTTTGAATCTGTTGATGTGTTGGTTTTTGCTGTGATGATATTTTTGAAAGTTATATGTGATGATATGCGGCTGTTTTATGTGATGATAAGTGGATGGTGTATGTGATGATATGTGACCGATGTATGTGACGATATGTGGATGATTTATGTGATAATATATGGCTGGTGTATAAGGCGATATGTTGTTGGTGTATAGGATGATATGTGGCTAGTATATCTGATGATATGTGGCTCGTATATGTGATGATATATGTATGGAATATGTGATAATATATGTTAGAAATATGTGATGATATGTTGTATTTATATGTGATGATATATTGCATTTATATGTGATGATATGTAAAATAAATGAAAAATATGAATATGAGTAGACTACATGATATGACTTATGGTGAACACCTTCACTCTCTTCATAATGTTTAATCACTAAACTTAAGAATACAACAATATTATATACAAATGTTATTCATAAACAAGATTATTCGGCTTCCTTGAAGAAAGAAGCTCGATCTTTGCTCATATTTTATTCAGATGTCTCTATATATTGTGACATATATTTTTAGCCTTGAAGGATATTTAAGAAGTTGAAATGAGATCCGATTTCACCATTATTTTTTTTACTTTGATGTGATTTCTTTTCCCTTCCCTTTATCATATTTGTTCATTAACTCAAACATATTAGTGGAAAACACAAATAAACTATATTCAAACTAAACTTTAACAACAACAAAATATTCCTTGCCACCTCTACCATGAAATAAATACCCATACGAATCGAACAATTTGAAGTCAAAAGCGAGCCAGCTACAAATAACACGAATAGTAAACAATTTAGATTAAGGGTAATTAAGTCTTGAGATAACATGATGCACATATATATATTCATCTGTAATCCTCCTCCACCACCCCAAAAAAGAAAGATACTCATATATCATCACACAAATCATGAATATATCATCATACATAACATGGAAATACATCGTTCCTATGAAAAAAAGAATAAGATATCATATACCATCACACAAATCATGCACATATCATCACATAGAACACGCACATATCATCACACAAAACATGCACATATCATCACATACTATATATATATATTCATCATCAGTCCCAGGGAAAACGAATATGTGAATATCTTATTCATCACACAGAAAACAAATATGTGAATATCTTATTCACATATCATCACACAAATCATGCACATATCATCACACAACATGCACATATCATCACACAGTATATGCACATATCATCACAAACTACATATATATTCATCATCAGTCCCACGGAAAACGAATAAAATATTCAAATATCATCACACAGAAGCGCATATTATCACAAACTACACATATATTCAACAGTAATCCCCCCCCCCACCCACCCAGAAAAAAAAAAGAATAAGATATTCATATATCATCATATCATCCACAAACTACACATATATTCACTATAATCCAAAAAAAAAAGAAAGAAAAGAAAAGTATATTCATATCATCACACGTATCATGTATATATCATCATACAAAACACGCACATATCATCACAAACTCTCTCTCTCTCTCTCTCTATATATATAATATATATATATATATATATATATATATATATATATATATATGTGTGTGTGTGTGTGTGTGTGTGTGTGTGTGTGTGTGTGTGTGTGTGAGATTAGGTTCAAATGAGAACCATGTTCCTATATGTGAACCTATGGTCAATTATGGGCCTTAGATCTAATTAAATGGATGGATCATATTTTTTGTGTATTTCCTTATTTAATTAAAAGCATTAGAATTGTATAATAAAAGCACTACTAGTGTATTTAATTGAAAATATTAATAAAACACTGTGATTGTATAACAAAAGCACTGCTGGTATATAATAAAAGTACTAGTTCGCAGGTTCGCATATAATGACATGGTTCATTTGAACCCGCCCCTATATATATATATATATATATATATATATATATATATATATATATATATATATATATATATATATATATATATTAATCATCAGTACTTGGGAAAAAGAACAAGATAATCACATATCATCACATAAATAATGTACATATCATCACACATAATATGGACATATCATCACAAACTACATATTCATGATCTTAAGATAATAAGATCTTAACTAATGTAAATTTTTCATTCAGGCATTTTTCAATCAGTCGATATGCAATAATGTAATTTTGTAGGCCAAAACATATTAAAGCTCCATGAAGCGAAAATTTCAGTGACAACAACAATACGAACCACTCGAGATGCGGAAAATTTGAACAAATCAAGAAAAATGAAAAAAAAAATTCAAAATCGACGTTCAACTCCAAATTCTGGAAAATATCGAATTCGACAGCGAAGAGGTGGCTTTGAGATTTCCCATCATTAGCGGAGTTTTGTGAGGCCAAGGTGCTGAGCTGCGGCGGGAAAGACGAAGAAGGCCATGTTGTGGCTGGCTGACGAGGCAGGTTTTCTGCGGAGGAGTGATGGAGAATACGAAAGAAATTGAGAAGGAGAAAAATGCAATTGGGGTTTCTGCGTAGGCGCGTGGAATTGCGGCGCTCTCCAGAAATGTGTTGGGGCTCTCTCACATTTAGTGTGGAATCGAGTGCATCCTACAAGATACACCTGGGTGCATGGTATACCCTCTCTGTTTAAATAGTCTCTGATTTTATAATATATTTTCATTATTTTAGTATTATATTCTAAATCATTTTCAAAAGTAATTTGGATTCTTAAAGCAGGTTTCTAAATAAATTTTGAAATCTTATATTTATGTTTTTTCAAATCATCATTGACTAGATAAAAAAGTCAAAATTGATTCAAATCATCAATGTTTGCAAAAAATCGAATAATTCCACCGTGCATATTTTGTGTTAATAAGTTGATATCACCCCTAGACTATTGGGTCTATCTATATTGCAATATATATAGATAGATAAAGAAATAAAATCACGCATTTTGAATATATTAATAAAAAAATTTGACCATATTCGATGTTCTATGGTGCAGGTGCAGCCACATAAACAATTGATAATGCTTGAATTCCACTTTCGAATCCATGTGACTGTAACTATCAACCATAATGTCTTCAATGTTCACTTATTTGTCCAACCTTGACTTATTTCTATGGGTTGTATAAACATTAGAAATTCAGAATTATTGGGTATGATCTTAGATTGTAACTGTAATTGCTTATGTAGATATACTTACATGGGACATTTTTGTCCACTAAATAAACTGAACCCATATATATATACGTACACTAAGAAATATGCGTACCACATCCCTTCTTTCTTTTTTTTTTTTTTTTTTTTTTTTTTGTCAATTTGGATAACGAGGGGTTCGGTTGAACTTACACTAAAAAAATACATGCAATTACCCATTGAAGTTGACGACAGAAATCGTTTTACCACTAAATTTATATTTATTAACAAAATGGATAATATATTTTTTTTCAAATTATAATGACCAATTATCTATAAATTAACAATAATTTTCTATTTATCGATAGAAATAATATATGTGTTTATACATAATTTTAAATCTTATTATTAAATATTAACCCAAGTAATTTTACCAACAATTAACTATTCATATCTCAGTCCGCATCTCATGATATAGACCTAGCCACGATTTCGGAACTGCCAGATATGATTCCGCAATTGCCAATTTTCGGTTCCAAAAAATGGGTAACCGTACCGGAACCGGCAGTTTCGATACGGTTTTAACCGGAACCGTCTATTTGTTATATTATTTTTATTATTCAATCATAAAAAGTATTTAATTATATATAAAATTTATAAATAGAATACATTACATAATATAAAAAAAAGCACAAAAAGTCAAGGAATTGGCAGTTCTAACCGTCGGTTACGAAACCGATTTCGGTTACGGTATTGAACAGCCAGTTTCCACGATTTTTTAAACCCTGAAACCGGAACTGAAACCTTTTTAGTCGGTTCCGATTTCAATTTCGCAACTATACGGTTTCAGTTCTTAAACCATTAACTACGATTTTGATTACGATTTTTGACCAAATCTCAATTCATTTGGCCAAGTTTATCGTAAGATCTCTACCAAACGGAGCCTTAAAATTATTTGGTAAACTTAAACAAAGATTATATAGGCATACAAAATAAGGAAAAAATATTTTTTTACCCCCAAATGTATGAGATTTTTTACACATTACTCTCTGAAGTGTTTTTTGTTCCACTTTACTCCCTGATGTACAAGAATTTTCGGCGCTGCACCCAAAATTTATTTCCGACGAAATATTCCTTCTAGATTCCTTTGGCGAGGAGCTGGGGTGCAAGGTGTAAGAATTTTATAATTTTGAAGGTAAAGTGCAAGAATCTTATAGTTTGGGGGCAAATTAAAATAATTTAAATATTGAGTTTTTCTCTTAAGTTTTTTTATTTTAAGAAAATAGAGCTTCTATCTTATATAAATCTATGTATATACACATATACATATACATATGTATATATATATATATATATATATATATATATATATGTGTGTGTGTGTGTGTGTGTGTGTGTGTGTATAAAATTATACACACACACAAAGTTGTCAATACAATTCAAACTAAAATAAATAAATAAATAAAAATAAACATTCAATTTTAATTAATATTTGTAATTGTTTAAATATAAAAGGCGTTATACATTTTATTATTATTTAATATGAAACACACGACTAAGTATTATGTAAATTATTTGGATAAAAAAAATAATAAATATAATGTTAAGTATTATGTTTGAACAAATAAAATGAATGTGTATTTCGTATATGCATTATAAATATTATGATTCGAAAAATAAGATTATCATTCGAATGTATTATTTTTTTTATAAAAAGTGTGATTAAGTACTATATTAATCACAAGTACACTGTTATATAAGATTGTATCTCCGTATTACATAGAGAAAAAGTGCAAAAATGACTTTAATTTTTGTGTTCAAATAAAAATATAATTATATTATAAAATTATTATAATATATATTTGTTCAACTATATTACTATGATACATTTATAATTGTATTTAAAAATGTCAAAACTAAAGAAGATCGATTAAAAAAATCTTGTATGGACAAAAGAAGTTGGTAGACCCCGCCTTTCTTGAAAACTTGTAGTGAGCCTTCCCCCAACAAACACCGCGGGCTTAATATTTTATTTTGTGGCGAAATTAATTTTGCATTTTAATATATACGCTTTTTTACATATTGTTATTCAAAGTATTTTTTATTTCATTTTGCATCTTGATGTACAAGTTTTTTTGATGTTTGCCCCCTACAGTTTATTTCTGACGAAATAATTCATCTAGATTTCGTCGTCGAGGAGCTGGGAGAAGGGAGGGGGCAAAGTGCAATAATCTTATAGTTGGATGACAAAGTGAGAATTTTATATTTAGAAGGCAAATTGCAAGATTTTTATAATTTGGTGAAATTAAAATAATATAAATATTAAATTTTTGTGTAAAAGTATTATATTTATAAAAAAATAATTCAATTTCTCTCTCTCTCTCTCTCTCTCTCACACACACCACACACAAACACACACACCACACCACAATAATTGTATTTAAAAATGTCAAAACTAAAGAAGATCGATTAAAAAAATCTTGTATGGACAAAAGAAGTTGGTAGACCCCGCCTTTCTTGAAAACTTGTAGTGAGCCTTCCCCCAACAAACACCGCGGGCTTAATATTTTATTTTGTGGCGAAATTAATTTTGCATTTTAATATATACGCTTTTTTACATATTGTTATTCAAAGTATTTTTTATTTCATTTTGCATCTTGATGTACAAGTTTTTTTGATGTTTGCCCCCTACAGTTTATTTCTGACGAAATAATTCATCTAGATTTCGTCGTCGAGGAGCTGGGAGAAGGGAGGGGGGCAAAGTGCAATAATCTTATAGTTGGATGACAAAGTGAGAATTTTATATTTAGAAGGCAAATTGCAAGATTTTTATAATTTGGTGAAATTAAAATAATATAAATATTAAATTTTTGTGTAAAAGTATTATATTTATTAAAAAATAATTCAATTTCTCTCTCTCTCTCTCTCTCTCTCACACACACCACACACAAACACACACACCACACCACA
>BMAC01000408.1:148744-181664 GCA_014905375.1 Phtheirospermum japonicum
TATATATATAAAACTTTGCGAACCCAATGAAGTTATACCCAAATCCTGATGTGAATCCTATAATATTCGGGTCTTCAATTAATTTTGTGGATCCACTAAGCTAAATTGATTAGATTACGTTTGAAAATCGAATCTAGAATAACAGTGAGGATCGGGAGGGTAGATTTTCTTGTTTACCAAATTGGACCCAATTTGGAGATTCACGTTTGTGTGTTCACTATATTTGAGGATTGTGAGGGTAAGTAGATGTATACATTTTTTTTAGTTCTTCCATTCTGTGATATGAATTCCAAATCTTCATATGGTGCTTTGGATTTTGTCGCATTTTATTACAAGTGTGTGCAGGTTTGTTTGTGTTGACCTCACAGATAATTACGAAATAGGGTTTTGGTAACTGTTTTCAACCAAGAGCCCATACATGAATTATAACACTTTTTTAGAATTTGTAGAAATGGGAGACAAAATATGATGGATGGTAGCCGAAGAGAAACTATTTGACAATCTCATGTGTGTAGTCATCTTCGATAATCTGAGAATGCAATTCGTTGTGTGTGATGTATGATGTAATCATGCCTTCATCGAATCTTATATTCAATGGAGCCGATCATACTTTTATTCTTTTTTTAGTTGTGGTGAATGTACATCTCCTTTTTTGTGCCTACATTTTAAATCCGTTATTTGCAAAAAAAAAAAGTTTTTGTGTGTTTATTTTTCAAAATTGATTATGGTTTAATTCTTAAACCTCCAGACGTGCATGTATTTTGGGTTAGCAATCTCAGTCAAATGAGTACGTCTCACACATTTCATTGTTCCCAACTTCACCTCTACAATGGTTTCGCTGCCCAACCTGTAAGCAACAGCTTCCTAGTGAATGTTGAATCGGACTTTTTCGCTTTAAAACTGAAAACTCGTCCGTAAGAGAACGGAGCTATTGTAGGCGATAAGCTGACTCGAGTCGAATCACGAGGAATTGCAATCAGCGTCTATAAATATTTGTTCAACGATTTTAAAACTAAACACACGATCCATTTTTCGGGAAAGGTTCTATTCTACGAATTCTAAAATAAGCATTCAATTATTAAAACCTAATTGATCATTTAAACCTAATTAAAAGTAATAGAAACTAGAATTTAAAACGAGTAAACAAAAGCAAGCGAAACATTAAACTAAAATGAGTCGAACTAGCATTCAAACTTGAAAACCAAATCAAAAGCAAATTACAAATGCAGGGAACTTATAGTTCATCTAAGATACGCAACAATCAAGCAAACTTCAGCAACGAATGACTGACGTAAACGACGAGATATGTAGAAACGAGTCTTTGACGTAATCTTCGAACGAAATCTTCAAATTAATTCCTATGATTATGAACCGAGGATTTCTAGGCATAGGGTAACCTTGCCCTAAGTTGTCTGATGCTGAAAATGAGAAACCCCCCGCCTATTTATAGTTTTCTTCAAAAATAACCTCTCAACCGCAATCGACCGACGTGGGCAAGAGTGTCGATCGACGCATGTCGGGCCGTGCGCGTCTATGCGGCGGGGCGTCGGTCGACAGTGCAGTTGTCGATGCTACAGAAATTTGGCGTCGATATGGCATCGACTGACGTGGCTGTGGTCGACGCTACAGAGAGCAAAACCTCGGCAGGTGCGTCGGCATGGCGTCGGCCGACTGGACGTTTGTCGACGCTACATAGAGTTAGCGTCGACGCGGCCGAAGGCTGCGCGTGCTGACCGCCTATCTCTCATCTCGTCTATTTTGTCTCGTGCTGAAAATACGAAAACAAAGCCAAATTAAATATTTACTTATAAAATATGATATAAACACATAAAACACAACATGACACAAGAAATATAAAAAAGAAGAAAAAACGAGAAGAACGTACACTTAGAAACCCCAAAAGCACACAACACGTGATGCAAAAACACACGAAAATCACATATAAATATGTACAAATCAACTCCCCCACACTTCGCTTTTTGCTTGTCCTCAAACAAAATCTAGTCTAGACGTAGACAAAGAAAAGCTAATCACCCGATGACTTAATCACTAATGCATTCAGATGATTCAAGAAGTTAATGCATTAGATCGACTGGAAACTAAAATAAAAGGACAACACGATAACCTTGAGATGAAAAATTTAGACTAGCTTCCGAACACCTAAAAGTAGCGAGTTGACCTCCATGTACGTCACCCATCCATGCCTCAGCCAAAGTCTATCCCTGCTCAACCGCCAAGTCGTCTCCCGACTAGCCCGGTCATCTATACACCTCTTTAACAATACAATCTAATAAATAAAAATAAAAACAACAATACGAACGAACTTAACTTGTACAAGGTTTTCTCATCTTGTACTTATTTTTTTTTCTTTTTATTTTTCTTTTTTTTTATTTTTATAAGTACCCATAAAGGTGAGGTACAACAAAACGAATATAATTTACATCAATCAACGGCGAGAGTCATTAACTCCATTCTTCCGTTGCTAGGTGCAACTGATAGCATCTTTTCAAATTCAACACTTGGAGTATTAACGTCTCCAAAATAAAAATAAAAATTACATAAAATCCTGTAGAGGGTATCGGAGAACGAGGCTGGTAAAGAGTATTTGACTCTTTTAGAATGAGACAAGAATAGAACAAAAGACAACACACTTCATAGATTATTTACACTTCATTCCCAACAATTACACTATTGTTCGAACGAAAGTCTAAATATCCTAACCAAAGCATCTAACCACGTTACTTCGTCAAGGTTCCAGTCAATACCAATACACACAACTCATATCAACCACAAGCAAGCATACGAACAATTGCAAACCAAAGGACAACCCCCACACTTAAACCATACAATGTCCACATTGTATAAAAAGAAATAATTAAGTAAAGTATGGTAAAAGAAAGAGAAAGAGAGACGTCCCTGAATTCGTGCTTGTGGTGAAGAGTCGATGCCAAAAATCATCCATGGCCTTTATAATGAAAGGGACTTAAATCAAACTACAAGAAACAAAAACACAATAAGTTAAAAAACTTGGGTTGCCTCCTAAGAAGCGCTTGTTTAACGTCACTTAGCTTGACATGGTTGCGTCATCTATGGCGAAAATGGGTCAATGAGAGTCACAGTCTCCTTAGCATGATCGACTCTTGATCCTTGAAAATACGGCTTAACACGGTGGCCGTTTACTTGAAAACTTTCATTGGTCTTTTCATCGACCAACTTCACAAATCCATATGGAAACACCTCTTCAACCAAAAACGGACCACTCCATCGAGATTTAAGTTTTCCGGGAAACAACCGGAGACAAGAGTTAAACAACAGAACTTGCATACCGGCTCCAGGCAAATAGAATGTCTCCATGAACCAATTGTATACTTCCTCCCACGTCCCCAGGTAATCGGGCTCTGAATGCATAAATAACTTTCTTGCCCGACCCTTCAACATGTAGAGGCAGAGTCACACCTTCACCTCATCCATCGTAAGGCCTAAAAGAGGGAATGTTCGGGTAATGGCCTCGTACTCTTGGATGAAATTGAATGGATCCTCACTCGGGAGCCCATAAAATACCGGGAGTTTCTCATAGTAGAACTCATCCGGATCGTAGTCACGCATCATTTGACTCTATCGAGTGGTCGGTCGAAGATCAAAACAAGTTTACGGGTTAGATATTCTTCTCTCTCTCTCTCTCTCTCTCTCTCTCTCTCTCTCTTTGAAACGGTTTGTTGAATCTCAGCCTTGGTGTCGAGGTACCTTGCATTCACAACACTCAACACACAAGATCAAACACACCGGTGGATAATAACAAAAATGAACAAAAAGAAAAATCACAAACGAACATGAAACACAAACAAAACCAATAAAAACACGAACAAAGATCACGAAAAACAAACACATAAATTACAACCTTTAGCCTACCCCGGCAACGGCGCCAAATTTTGAGCCGAACTTTTGTGTTCCTTTCAAAATTAAAATTCAGTTAAACAGTGCTCGTCTACTTTTGAAAAGGTTTTAGTTCGCCCACAAGAGAACGGGGTCACTTGTAGAGTTGGCAAGTTAACTCGAGTCGATCTCTCGGGGAAGACTAATCAGAAATATTTTTTGTGTTTGTTTATACGAACGAGAAATAATAAAACTCTACGCTAAACACTCGGACAAAAGGGTTTTGAGAATTATAATAACTAAACGATGATTAATATTACGAGCGATTGAAAACCAATCTTGCAAAGAGAGCGTCAATTTCTTTGCAAGAACTTTAATTCAAGTTTCTTTTAAAGGATTAATAAACGGGGGTCTAGGACCTTGGAATCGTCTCCACGACCACTTAGGCATTTCGTCGAACACTTAGTCTACGAGTTGGGGTTGTCAATCCCAACGTATAGATTAAACTCTCAATAATTCCAAGTGATGGTTCTAAACGATTCCTGGAACTAGACCCGTAAGTTCTAATTAACAACCATCGATAAACTCACTATCACAACCTCAAGACAACAACTAATAATCATGATTGTAAGTAACATCCAAAATATCCAAACATCCAAATTACGATAATATCAATCAACTAATCAACTATAAACAATTCGTCTCCAAATTATTCATAAGAACTCAATCATAAACCATTCATAGCATCACAAGATTATCATCTAACATGAATTACCCAACTAATTAACAAGAGAAAGGTTTAGAGATTACTAAGTCGTGAGAAAACTCTATCACGACACTACGATGATTCATTGCTAAATCCAGCTATTCTGGGGATGAAACGAACCTCGTTGAATCCTGGAGGCTTGTCACGAACCTCCGTCTACAGCAGTTGTAACGAACTAATCGAACTTCCTAACAAATTTGCCGTGAGGGCTATAAGTCAAAGGTGGAGAGAGTTGTCAATTCTCTCTTCCAATGATCCAGTCTAAGGATCCAAAGGGGACCTGAAAGTTGTCCCGTCTGAAAGTCCCCTCTTCTCTATGAAATTCTGAGTTTAAAAGGCTTCAGAAACCGTTTCGTAACAGCCGAATCCCAAAAATATGCATGCATAACGTACTTGTCCGATCGGACGTATGTCATATCCGATCGAACGGAAGTGTCTGCCCGCGGCTTCGATCGGTGCACCAGTTAATCCGTACGGTGTGCGTTTGTCAGTCAGTCCGATCGGAGATTCAAGACATCTGATCGGACCAGTGTTCTTTTGGCTGTTTTTAGCGCTAAATCATTTGTCTTCATCCCCCGGTTTTGTCAAATGACTCAACTGTAAGTGAAATGCAAGAAAAATGGTCCAAAATGACCAATTATTAGATGAAACGTCAAAAAGTTATGCAGAATGCCAAAGAATTTAAAATCATGGAAAATAGCTTATTCTTAACCTAAGAAGACGTTAAAAAGACTCAAACATGACTCAAAATATACAAAGATTCGTGACAAATACGTACGAATCAAGTATTGGTAAACCCTACTGATAAGTTATTTATTGTATGTATATAGACTTATCAGTGTATAAAGCGTGTGCTAATCCTTCGACTTGAGGTCAATACGCACCTTATTTGCTGAGTGGTGTACTTTGACCATGGCCAACGCTTGCACTCCTTTTGGATTAGATACGGCTTGTGTTGGGTGCACCATGATGTAAATGAAGGTGGTTGTTGAGCCAAGAAAGAATTTATTCCTCGATTGGAATTTCTAGAGAAACCACACATAATCTCTATATTAGGTCGACTAAAGTCATTGGCCAATGCAAAAGACATATTCAATAAGTGATTGAGTATGGTCTAGTTGTCGACTAATAAAGATGAGATAAATTGATTAAGCCATTGAGATAGACACTTTGATAAATTTTAAGCTTAATCGAGTGATTCAGAATGAAAGGAATTTCACCAAAGCTTTGTATAAAGGTTATAATTCGCTGAGTTCAAGTGAATGTTCTTTATATATTGATTTCGTCCATCTAAGCCGTCTAGGAGTTTTGTTTGGATCATCATTGGATTGATGTCATATATAAAGGCCTATAGGGTCACACTATATGCAATTAGTTTTCCGATGTAAGAGTGTATCAAGAAAGTATTAAATATTTAATTGTTAATAATTATGATATTAATTTCTATTTGATAGAAATTATTTAATTAAATTAAATTGGATTTGAATTTAATTATCTATGTTATATTAATAAAGGTACTTGGGCTAAAATTGTTTTGGGCCCATGTCTTGGACAATCCAACCCTTTTAGGATTAGGGTTCTCTTATGTACCTAGTATTAATATAACATAAAGTCATAAGTTGTAAACTAATGAAAAACAATAGAGTTTTTAGAAAATATAAATCCTAATTTTGAGATTGGGAGTTCTTGAGCTTTCGTGAGATTTCCTAGATTTCTTCACGATAGTAATACACTGGAGTTGGATCTTGCAGTCGGGGAATTAATCGCGTGGATACCATAGTATGGAACTCGGACCTGAATTTACTGTAAGGGTTTCATACTTTTATCTCGTTTATTTATCGTATAAATATATTCGTTCACAGGATGGATCTGTTGGATCTAAAATTTTTAAAACTTCTGTTGTACGAGCATGGTGTTCGTCTATACGAATTCCAATATGATGGACATCGTTCAATCTGAAGATGCACTAACGATGATTGAACGTTTAAATCTAACCAGATTAAGAAGTTTAAGGCAGGGCCGGGATTTCTAAAACCATGTGTTGGTAATGACCGACTTCTTATTAGAATTGTCATCGTCGCCACCCGAATATGGGGGGTCGAGACCCCCTACCACCATGGGGACGCCAACACCAGCCTCGACACCACCAACATCCACCCCCTCACCGTCCGTGTCCGGGAATGCGTCATCCTCATCAATTAGCATTAGGTCGGGTTCACCGCCTGGAAGCTCAACGACTCCATCTTCTCCGAAGTCAATCTTAGCAGCATCCCCCCTGACAAAGATGTTGTTGCAGTACAGGAAAAATGGAAACCCATGAAGCCGAAAGTTGCGCTCGATATCACTCTCCTACACCGTATTATAAAATTGTACAAACATTAGAACTGAACGCTGAAACAAAAAAAAATAAAAGGGAAGAAACAATGTAACTGGAATTTTAAAAAATAATTGAGAGTATGAAATTGCCACTAGTGCGTCCTTGCTTGTTTATTACCTGCCAATATGGTCATAGTAGTCTGCCATGACTGCTATTTTGCCCCATCTCTGAAATAGGCGACCCTGGGCCGCTTAAAATAACTAAGAAACATGTTGAAGTGGGTGCGAAGCATGTGATTCTTAGCGCGAACCTTCTCAGACGTGAATTTTTTCTGCCATTTCTCAAAAACTTCACGCGCCAGGTCGGGCCAGATGCTGTTGAACACCACCAGATCATCCAAGTGTTTTTTTCCTGGAAAAGATCAAAAAAAGACATATATAAACACTCCTCTTCCTCGTCAGTCCAGTTAATACCTCACCACATGTTACGGATACGTTGATTCCTTGTGAACACCATCGTCAGAGCCCTATAAATATAATGGGAGACAAACATATTAATCATCTGCAGATGTTCTGAAAACAACTCGTAAATAACTCAAGGTGAATGTAATTGGACCCTTAGAAGGTTTTGATTGTTGCATCATACTAACCTTGACTCGCACAAGTATTCCGGACAACTCATTTGTTAGGGGGGTTGCGGAAAAGTACTCAGACTTGATGTGAATTAGATATGGGGATGTAATTTATGTATATATGTACATAAATACATATATATATATATATATATATAGAGAGAGAGAGAGAGAGAGATTAAAGTGTGCATGTGACCGTAGAACAATCCCTAATAGTCGCATTAAACAAGTGTTAACTGCCCCCTTATTCAATCACATCAGCCCTAATTAGTATGCATTATGGTTTACTTTACGTTATCAAATAGAAAATATTGAAGGGAAGCCGTGAAATACGCAAAACAGCCTCATTAATGAGTGAAAAGCCAATATTTATATTTCAGATTTTTTGTGAAAAATAGCCAACTGTCGACATGAATCAGAGATGCATGTCGTATTAGTGATACGATTAATTAATTTAGTTGCTCGTGTTTGAATAATACTTTTAAAAATGGAACACACAGAAATTAGGGATACACAAAAATAGAGTAGGCATATTCACGCTAATTCCTCCACTAAGGTAGTTACAAGGGCATAAAAATAGAAATAATGTCCATGCTAATTAGAAATTAGGAACGACTGCAATACTTAGTTAGGTCCCCTGGTTCACATAATTAGGAGGGCATGGGATTGCCAATAGTTCACCAAAATATACAACCCACATCAAGTTACGCTAAACACAAAACGCAATACACTAATGGACAAAACATCAAAATGATACAGAGGGCCAGCAAAAATGAGTATTGTAATATCCGGTCAAATCTAACATAAATTATTGTCCCATTACTAACATTTGTGCTTCACTATCTTCGTAGACGTCCTTCGTGCATCATCTTCACCATTACCACCTTGTACTCGTCTGGAATGCTGAAGAAAAGATCAAGTTCATCATTTTACTTGCATAATTTCTTACAGATGGCCAGCTTATCTTCACTGGTCAGAAAATTCATGCCGTCCAGGGCGTCAAAAATCTTCTCCCGTTGTGCCTTGGCATCTTGATGGAAATCGATTCTTTGGGCCAAATTACCAAGGCGCTGTTTTGTTCGTGCGCAGTAAGTTTCCATCAAGTCGAGGAAACACTCCTCCATTTGTTCTTGGGACTTTCTCTTCTTTGCCATCTTCTTCACATGCGCTGAGCTGGAATCCCCATGCATAGCTGAACCATTGTCCACACCGTGGCCTTTACTCCCTTGGTGTGCGCTCATTGTTAGAGGAGTCTCATTTCTTGGTGTGGATTCAGCATGCAGATCCTGATTAGTGGCCGCTTCTGAAAACATGACAGCATGTTCTCAAGTGGCACAATCCTTGCCAAATATGTCGATCCAGTTCTTGAATAATGGCTAGGATTTGTGCCTCATCATCTTTGCATCAGGGTTAACCTACTTATACGCAGAACAAAAACAAACGTTGTTAAAGGAAGCTTATATAACCCAAAACTTGTAGTTCCACTCACCACACAATGCAATAGTTACTACCAACTGTATACGTATCATACCTTTACGTGGGCAGCCCAAACTGCATCATTGTCCACGGTGATCATGTTCGCTATGTCATTCCAACCAAACTCGAATGATTTTGCATCAAGCTCAGCGACCCGTAAGATTTCTTCCACACATGTATCTTCAAGGTTATATGTGGCTCTGCGCGTATATTAGAGCCTGTAAATTTTTGCTTCATATGCTACTCCAGAAGGATCGCGTACCCTGATCTGAATTCGTTGTTAGATTTATATCCTTTCAACACAAGGTCCTTCAGACCATTAACAAGACCAGACTCTTCTTCAAATAACCAAACACGTCTAGTGCCTCGAGCAGCTGCTGGTCTCGCAATGCTGGCTGTTGATTCCATCTATGTACCTAGTTGAAATATAGCTAATAATGTGGACGACATACTTGTACGTATATGGACACATACATACACATGTAGATACATACTAGTACATCTATATACAAACATCGTGATGCGTATTTACTATTTTAGTTACTACATGTGTGTGTGTGGGTTTGAATTCCATGTATACGTGAATAAACATTCACTTACAAGTATTTATATATATATATATATATATATATATATATATATATATATATAATATATATATATATATAAACACATACATTTGTATACAAGCAAAAAAAAAAGCATATCCCATTATTAGGATGAAACAATATGAGATATATTTAAGGTAACAGAATAAATTTGGCATATAATCAAAATTGAAGATAACCAATGCATAATCGATAATGTCGTTCGCGACCATATTCAGAGGTTTTAGAATACACGAGATACGACTGTATAATAACAATAAACTGACCCTTAATTAAAAAAAAACTAATCACTAAACACCCATGTACTCGTCGTACATGGGCAAAGCGAATGACTCTCTTCAGCTACTCCATTCTTGTGAGGGCTCCACCTGGTTGATGTAATCGTCTGGTATCTCGTTCGAATGGGGATCTCTCGAGGCGACGTCTCCTAACTCCTGCTCCATCGGGTCCACCGCCATTGAACTTCGAATAAAATTATGGAGTAAAAAACAAGCCAAGATCATTCTATTCCATGTTCTAATGTGATAGAATGAAGGAATCCTAAGTACGGCCCACCTCATCTTTAGGATCCCAAAGGATCTTTCCACTGCACTCCATGCCTTAGAATGACGTAGGTTGAATAACTCTTTATAATTCTGAGGCCCCCCGCCCGCACCCGATAACCACTCGTCCAGATGGTACCTAACACCTCTATAAGGAGTGAGGAATCCCGGCCCATTGGTATACCCACAATCACAAAGGTAATAGTTTCCTGAAAATTTGAGTTTCGATTCATTTTTCAGTTTTTGGGTTTAATATCATTGCCACCTGGTGTATTTTTTACTTACACTAATGAGCCTATGCAATTGAAATAATGATAAAATTGAAAGCACATTTTAGCGATTTACCAGTAAGTACTCGTATTCCGTTGGGTCTAGTGACCACATCACGTAATACACGAATATCTGCGGCGGAACCCTCCCAACTAGTCAATACAAAACTATACCTCAGGGTCTTATCACAGACGCCCAGCACATTTACAGAGGTGTCACCCTTACGGTTTCGGTAGCATGCCTTTTCGCATAATAGCACACGTACTTGAATATAAGTTCCATCTAATGCTCCTAAAAAATGCTACGAATACGGAAAGGAGAAGGAATGAAGTTGATTTTTACAATAGTATAGAAATTCCCTGGCTACCAAATAATTTGAATAGTGATTTAAAGCTGGATTTCTAATGTTACCTTAAACCATTTCCAACTACTATCTGTACACGAGTCATCGATTGAAGTGGGTTTAACAGCTAAAATTCGGTATAATCTAAGGACAGTGTCTAAAACACGGTTAAAGTAAATGCTAGCAGTGTGTCCCGATCTTATGAAAGTAAATTTCACAGTTACATTTTTTTATGATGACCCAGAACACTTAAGAACATGGCTACTTGTTCGCTAACCGTGAGATTCTGTGATTGGAGATGGCCACCCCTATGCTCCAATAAACAACACAACCTCCCGAATGCGTTTCTATCCATTCGTAATTGTTCTAGACATGTTGTATCACTCATGTCAATCAGATCGGACATGTGCTTAATTTGAGCAGGAAGTCTATTTACCCACCGATAGAGTGGACGTCCAAGGTCTGAGAAATGATTCTTAAGATGATGTTCCATAACAAATTTTTGGTAGAAGTTTACCATCAGCAAGCATTTTTTTATCAACTCAGTGACCTCTTCGACAATCACAACCATTTCAATATCTGATTCAACGTAATCCATCAGGACAACCTTATGAGATTGCAATAGCCATGATCACATGACAAATATTTCGAGCGTGTGTAACCAATATTGATTATCTTTTAGATAATGCCCTACTTCTAGCGACACAATACCATGTACCAAAACTCTTGCACGTACATAATAGACTGCCAATTTTTTGTAGTTTTATCATGTCATTATATGTGATAAAATAAAAGGTGACATATCGCAAACACTGTCATTTAGATGGAATCACAAAACTACAACAATCGAACGTGTACCACAGAAGGAGAGTCCAAATTTTTTCACCCTCTTTTACAAGGGTGAATATAACCTTCCCTCAAGTTAAACAATAAGTGGGCCCAAGTCCCTCTCTCTTTATTTTTCCTTCACTTCTTTCTTTTTCCTTTTCCAGTTTCCGTTTACCCGCTTCTCATTTTCCAATTTCTATTTCTCTTTCCACCGTTTCTTTTTATTTCCAAATGAATGCAATTCTTTTGAATATTTTCACTCAAAAAAAAAAAAAAAGAAATAATATGATTTTCTCTAACAAAAGAAAAATATAATTTCGATTCTGCCCTTCGAAAAGGAACATCGGCTTATTGTCAATTAACATTTAATTCTAGAGTGAATCTCATGGAGACCAACAATTTTGTGATTAAATTATCAAAAATATAATATAATATCAGAAAGTATTGTAATAAAAAAAAGTGTGTTAATATATTCATCTCTAAATCAGATTGTTATCAAGCAATTGAGTCTTGTTAACTCTTACTATGATTAGTTCTTATTATGATCAAGTATGTTTTATGTTGTACTACTTAGTTTTAATTAATAGAAGAGTATGAGGTTCTTCTTAATTTAGTTGAAAAACAATAACTAATTGTACTGACCTGACTCAACTCAAGTACTCTCTAGATAAGTAATAAGTGTCTAATATTAAATATGTATTTTGTATTTTACTTAATTATTAGTTTAAAATAGTTATATTACATGTAAGTTATTGAAACATGAATATAAAAAAATATTTGTTATAGTTACAGAGATTTATATGTAAAAATAAAAAACTATGCGGTTGTCGTACTCTCTATCCGTGCCTTTAACCGATGTTCAGTCGCTATTTATTGTATATAGTTATTATTAAATTATTTTATATTTAATGTTTATATTATATTCCTTGATAATCTTTTAGTTACATATTTATGATAAGTTGAAAGATGTCATATTCTCAACCATGTCACATTGTGCCAATATCTAATCAATATTTATTAATTATTATTAGACAATTTCATATTTTTGGTTTAGATTGGTTCGTTGATAATATTTAATTACATATTTAGATTATTGCAAATAACTCGCAATTTACTTACGTACAATATTTGGAATTCTAATTCTAAAATTATTGAAATTTTATTATAAATACAACTTGTTTACATTGTTTTTATAATTGAATTATTTTTAATAAGACACCTAATTAATACTTTTTATTGAGTTTTTTAGAAAACATCATATTCTTTTTTATTATTATTTTGAAGTAGATAATTCAAACGAATTGAACTGGTTTGAAAATAATAAGAAATGTATAAATTAGAAAGGGAGAATCAGATAAAGAACTGGAAATGGAAAAAAGAAAGAAGTGAAGAAAAGAAATGAAGGAAAGCAAAACAAAGGGGGAGAAAAAAGGAGAGCTGGAGTCACACCCCTTTTGATTTGAGGGAGGGTTATGTTCACCCTCATCAAAGAGGGTGAACAAATTTGGACTCACAGACGAAAGATAAAAAGGTCGCACACAATAGGAGATATGACTGCCAGACCTTTTTGTTTGTCTTCTTCACTGTTTATTTTTTGTGTGATTTTTTTTTTCTATGGGTACAACAACATAGCATAAACAATGAGTTGACACAAACACAGCAAAAAACATGTTCTAACATTCAGTCTCACCACATTCAACAAGCACCAAGATATAATGAGAACAATGGAAATACCGAACTACTCAACAGGGATTCAACAATCTTACTTGAAAATGCGAGTGGTCATCGATAATAAGAGAATTTCCGAGGCACTGACCACCAACTGATTGGAAACTTCTAATTCAAAGAAACAAAAATACGAACATTTTTAGATTAAATACTGTTTACTAGAGCAATCGGTGGAGAACTCTACAAAACGTGGCTACGCAATTACATGGGCTCTTCTCAGTGTTGAAACCCTAATGACCTGAAAATGAGAAGCTACCATTTCTCTTGTTAATTGCGAGTGCAGAGGAGTCGGGAAGTTCAATTGCTAGTGGATTGCGACGTCTCAACGGGATTAGGGTTCCATCCTCGTTATTGGTATTTATGGTGGTGGCATCATAAATATCTTTGGATGTGAGGGCAGTTCGGTCTTTCTATGTAACTAGGGGGTATTTGGGTCATTTCTCAAGTAGGATTAAAGGCATGATAGTCTATCCCAGGGTCAGAAATGGGACACAACAATATGACTTTAATGGGATATAGCCGGGCCCAGAGGCGGATACAAAAAAATTTCTTTGGTGGGGCACCGAGTCAACGACACAAATAACATAATAGTATACATGATAGAAAAAAAAACTAACGAGTCCTTAAAATTATACTAAAATTTACCACATTACATAATAATTCATAAAAGTTGGAAACTACCACACTTGTTCTCGTTTTGTTCTCATATTTTGAAATCGACTTACAATAGCATCAATATTAATATTAAAAAACAAATCATTTTCTATATACGTAACCAAACAATCATTCAATAATTTGAACTAGTTGTGCTGGTTAATTATTGATTGATGAAAATGAATTTTGTGTACTTGCTTGGCGATGAGGGTTTGCACTAGAGGCATCTCCGTGTTCTTTGTGTACTTTTTTTGGAAAAAAAAAAAAATTAAAATATCCCTCTCATTCATTCTACATTTAATAAGAAATACGATACGCAATAAAAAAAAGAAACTAATTCATATATGTTTTAAAAATAAAGATCGATAGATAAGATTTAAATTATTTCCCCAAAAATCAAACAATCACCAATAATATAATCACAAACCAAATTAAAACTCAAACAATAACATATATCATTTAATCATAAGCTAACTAAAAGATTACTTAGAAAATATGAGTTAGAAAATTTAGGGTTTCAAATAACAAAAGAAAAAAAAAATGCCCAAATGTATATTAGAAGTTTCAAGATTTAAATAGAATATTTACCTTGTAATTTATTACTTGATTTATCACAAAGGGAGAAAATGATGGAGCCAAAGTGTTGCTTGATTTCTTTTTTTACAATTCCACTGCCCTTTTCTTTTCTTTTCTGCTTTTTTTGCCACAATTTTTTATTACGCCTCTTTTCTTTAGGTTTTTTTCCCCTCAATGTTTGGAGGGTGGTAATTGGGTTGTGTTAATAATAATAGAGTTTTTACATTAAATATAATTGGGCTTGGGTTATTGGGCCATTATATACATTTCCTTCCTTTTCAATTTGGTTTTAACGTCACATTCAAAGACTTAGAAAGGCATGGAGGCGTGTTTGAAAAATTATTTGGTTAGGCATTATTTTTTTTTTACCTATAAAAATTCTAAAAGAAAAGTATTTTGGTGGGGCCGGTGCCACCCAGGCCCCACAATACATCCGTCTCTGGCCGGGCCGGGATTTTTCATCACGGACTTCAATCCCACTAACCAAATGATGAATTTTATAGGATAAATGATCTTATCCGGCCTAATTTTATCATCAAGAGTATCAATGAGGCCTACGAGTTCATAATATGCCAGGATCATTTAATTAAAATTTTCAGCCTCATCTAATAATGAGATTAAAAATAAAAATAAAAATAAAAAGAGCCACCTAGTGGCAGGTCCTAGGCATGACTCCCCGAAGAGCCGGCAGTGGCGCGTGGACACAACAACTCGAAAGGGGATTTGCTTCTTGGATGGACTCAAGGGGTGTTGAGGCAGGGGACCACTTGAAGTCCCATTTTAATGCACTTACCTTTAATTCTACTAACTTTCAATTTTTAATTGAAAGCTCAAGACCTGACACTGACAACTTATATTTGTCTCCTGCAAAACCAAAAACCCGTATCGCCGCTCTATATCGCGTTCTCGCTGTCTCTTTCTTTCTAGAATTATGTATGTTAATAGCACGGCAGAATTGACCTTAAATTGAAAGTTTGAAACCTCCTAATTCCAATAAGAAAATGGGTATTTAATATTAGATTAATAGGTGAGAAAAAACATGTCTGTCTTGATCGGACACTATTATTAGGAAACATAAATAACATTTTGATAAATGTATTTTATCATGTATAGGGCATACATATTCTGAAAAATAAAATAAATGATAAATAATAAAATATTAATATATGTAAATGATGGTGGCGGTAAAAACTTGTTACATGAAAAATTGTAACAAAAAAAAAAAGCTTTGTAAGAGGTTATTCCACCATAAATGCCATCAGAGAAATGGGTTCCAATCCAAACCATCAGGCTCACTAGCTCTTCCGCATTCAAATTTGTACTTCAAAATAATAAACCAGAAATTAAAAAACTTCCAAGTGTCAGGTAATGTGCCATTATTCTAGCATGGGGTCCATGAATAAATACAAAACACAAAAAGAATAGGTAAGAGTGTAATGTCATAACCTTTCATCTTGATGTTTCATGCTCTTTTTTACCCCCTTTTTCTAGAAAACTGTAATAGAAAAAGTTTTTTTTTAATGTAGATATTTACTTTTTGAAAGTGATTGTATATTGTTGTTGATATTAATAATGAAGTGTGTCATGTGGCGGAAGCATCTAATAAGGATCAACAAGAAAGAATGAAACAATCATCAATAATTTGTTGATTGACTCACGAATACTACAGTACTAACATCTAAATACTCACTAACATCTAAATACTCGTTGATTTATAAGGGTACCCAACAAATGGGAAACAAGATCTGTAATATACTTTCATATTATTCAATTCCACCTAAAACATAATAAGAGGTACGATATATGAAAATTAGGAAATGCTAAAATGGAAATAAATATAAATAAATCACTATTGAACATATGTGACAAATGACATTGACATTTTATAAAAAAAAAGCTCTCAAATGCATCAATGTAATGTTATATATGGGATAACTTATTTTATTTATTTTTAGAAAAAATACAAAAAGAGAAATAACATTAATAGATGATATATTTTAAATTAATTGTAGACATTGTCAAGAGTAATGTCTAAAATTTAACATTGCTCTTGACAATGTCAAACATTTAATGTGCTACATAATTATTTTTATTTCATGTGTCAATTCTTTCACTTTCAATATTGTTGCATTGGAGATGCTCTAAGTGTTCTTTTAAAGTTTTTGTTTAAAGTTAAAAAATATAATATTTGACAACACGCCATCAATCAATTAATAATATTCTTATTTAATTCCTTCTTTTTTTTTCTATTTAGTTATTATATTATCATAAACTTGTTTATATTTCTTAAAATAAGCGAGAATAAAACTGGAATAAAGTGATCAAAAATTTTTTAAAACGAAACTTAATTAGCAACAAAATTGAGCCTCTATAACGATACTTATTTTAAAATAGAGGAGTAAATGTATATGATCCTAATCCTAATAATATTTATATGGAACTGACGAGTGAGTACAATGAGAACCTTAACTTATTTACGAATATGCGAACTAATATTTTTATTATATATCATCAATACTTTTTATTATATAATTATAGTTTTTTTATAATATATCAGTTAGAAACTAACCATTAGTGCTTTTATTATATAATGCTAGTACTTTTAATCAAATAAAAAAATACAAAAAATCTGATACATTCATTTAATTATATCGAATACCTATAATTGGCACTGATTTTCATATCTCTCTCTCTCTCTCTCTCTATATATATATATATATATATATATATATATATATATATTATTTGTGATAATTATAAATTTTTAAATCTAATTTAGAAATTCTTAGGATGTACTCTCATCCATTGCTACCTAACCTATTTATTAATTATTTTAATTATTAATTATTTATATTTTAATATTTATATTAAATTCGTTATAAATTCTATTTACATGCTTAGAAGAATTCAAAAAATATAACATTCTCAACCCGTTTCTAGTCTTCATTTAATAATAATAATAATAATAATTATTATTATTATTTTATATTTTAATATTTAGATTATGTTCGTTAATAATTATTAGTAACATACTTTAAAAATCACAAAAGATGCCATACTCTCAACTCGTGTTACCGTTGTTTAATCAATATTAATTAATAATTATATAATTTTATATGTTTATGTTTAAATTGAATTCATTGCTAATATTTAATTATAAAATTAGATTTTTGCAAAGAACCCATAGTTCCTATATAGAATATTTGAGATTTCAAAGTAAAATTATTTTAATTTTTATTATAAATACAGCTTATTTAATTATTTATATATTAAAACTTTAATTATCATATATATATATATATAATAAAATAAAGAGATTAAATTAGGCAAGATACAATAAAAGAAAAATATTAAATTAGGTAGAAATTGAGTTCGGGTTAAACAAGCAATCGAAATACCAAATTTTTTTATTTATCAAACGAAACATGCGAATCGAACACTTAGGTGTCAATTGAATATCCTTTTGCTTCTATCACTAGAGAATACTGAAAAAAAAATGAATTTCAGGGAGATTGGGTTTTTTTTTTTTAAGATGGTGATTGAATATAAATTGTGTGTTTTTTGATAAATAATTAGATATACAATTATTTGGTAAATGGGCCCACGAAAACTTTTGTGTGGTGAGAAATTAATGGTAGTGCTGGGATGAGAGAGAGAATTGGTTTACAAAATTTTTGTGTGGTGGTAAATTAATAGTAGTAAAGAGAGAAGATTAAAAAAGAATGAAATGAGGAAAATTTACTTGTATTTCTTATGATTGAAAAAAATATATATATATGGTTCAGAATCAATCATTTTTTAATATTTTTTCCCATTTGAATAGCAAAACTCGCTGTTCGCTAAAAAGTAATTGTCAACTTAAATTAAAAGAATTTTACATTAATATATAAAAATGTATACAATACTCGTTGATATATTTGCAGGTAAACAGTATATTTGTATCTACTAAAATGTGTGGAAGTAATCTTTGAAAAAAAAAAAAAAAAGGTAGATGAATAGTACTACTCATTAAATTATTTATCAAGTACTATCTATAACTAATCTAACATGTTTTGAAAATCGATTAGTCTAACACAATTTGCAGATTAATGAATAGTTGCGTAAGGAACTATGATGTCATGAATCCCGTAATGACGTATGAATTTGCCAAGAAAGCAGTTTAAATTTTTAAAATTTGTGGAAGAACTTTGTGGGTCGGCAAAGAAATGACATCCCAACAACCAAACTATTATAGATTTCTCACAATTTTCTCCATCCACATTTGGTGAAGTGTGTCCCCGGTTCGAGTTTATGTCAATCCCTTTTTGTCCTTTATTATTTGACTTCAATTGTTATTATTATAAGTCGAATTGTAACCAAATCTTAGATTAACATATAAACTTAAGGCTCGTTTTCAGAAACCGCCTGATATGCTGATTTTGTTGAATTTATTCGTTGTTTGTTGCATTTGATTATTTTCCTGCTACGAATAAGATTATCTTAAATCCTACTTTTGTTTTCTCAATTTTATTTAATATAAAAATACCCTCTAGATTATTTAATATATTCCTAGTCAAGAAGCAATGTCACAGACTTTGACGTCTATAATATACATTAACGTTTTTACTCTGTGTAAGTGGAAGAAGAAGGTTCCTTCTTAATTCGAGTAGGTAAAGAGGTAACTGATTCTTCTGATAATCAACACACAAAAGCAAAATAATTCTGTAGAAATAACTCGATTTGATTCAAGTAACTACTCTTAACTAACTACATGGAGATACGAGGAGATACGAGTATAATATGAAATAACATCAATTTATTGAGATTATACATCGATACGGACCAAAATGTCTGTACGTGATATTATTTAATGTATAAAGTTATTCGTGGTAAGCGACTTATTTTTGGGAGAGGGTGTTCCTCCTAGAAGATGGGCGAGCTGTTTTGTGTCCTTGAGAAGTAAGCGAGCTGGTTTGTGAAGAGTAGCGACCTGTAATATGGGGATGAGTTCTCATATAGGGTCGTGATCTCTTATGATTTGAGTTGTATACTTGAGTTCGATTGTGGATTTTATGAATATTAAGCCCGTGGGCTTAAGGTGATTGTGTTATGTGACATTCGGTGGGCTGTATAAAGGGCCCATGCCTGTTGTATTAAAGAGATTTGTTATATATGAGAACTTAACATGCGGAGAGAGTCCTAATTGAGAGTCGGTTATAGAGTTGTATTATGAATGGAATTATGGATATAGAAGGTAACCCTAGATTGAGGGACACTTCTCCTGTTTTTATATAAAGAGGCGTGTGCCTCTCATTATATATACAAGTCGATATTGCTCTATCGCATTACTGTTTTATATTTGAAGAGAAGTGTTGAGTGTTTTGATTTCGCTTATTAACTTAAGTTTCGAAGAATCTTAACGGGTTCGAAATTCGGTCCGTCTGAGGCGCTGTTTTGCAGGACCAGCTAGGTCGCTAGAAGGATCCCTGAAGGCTCGGCAGGTCGTTGCAACGTATTTGAAATCTATTTCAGGTCGCTGATCTCAATTTTGAGGTTAGTACCCCCTATATTTGGTAGCCCAACTTTTTGGACTTATCAAATTGGCGCCGTCTGTGGGAAAGAGGGACATCGAGTCCTTAAGCGAAAGGCACGAGAGATCTCACAAACAAAGCATGAAGGATAGCAACATAATTTCGAGAACCTTGCACTGTGGTTCTATATCGAACAACAATAAGAAGAAGAAGAACAGATTGACGGATATTAACGAGCAAGATATGACAAAGGATGGACTAACGCCTTCTCAGGCGGATCCAGCGGTCCAAGACACTGGTAACACACCGCCGCCCTCTCCCAAGAAGCATGAGGGAAAGGGACCAGCGGAAGGTTTGGAGACAAGAACACCGGAGATGGAAACGCAGAAAGCGATCCACGTAGGGGCGAAAGAGGGGGAAAATTTGCCGAAGGATAGGCCCTGCCAGAATAAGAAAGGGTTTTTAGATGGGCTTATGGATTTTGTTCCTCTGGAGAAGTAGGAGGAGTTACGCAGGTACACAGCAGGCGAGCTGAGTATTGGGAAAGAAAAGGGTGATAAAGCGGATAGCGAGCAAGAGGAGGAATCGGGGATCAGGAAAGTAAGGCAAAACGAGAAGTTTCTATATAAGAAACTGTCTCAAAAGAGAGGTCGGAGTAAGCGAAAAGATGGGAACAGTTCTAGTTCTACCTCGTCCATAGATTCTCATGTTCACAAGCGAAGAGTGAGAGGAGTGAAAGTAAGGCGAAGTCATTATAGGCGTAGAGGTCGCCGACACAGTAAGCATGATAGTGAAAGCGAGACTCCGACCTCAGACACGGATGGTGGGTCTCGAGAGAAAACCCGGAAGAGTGGTAGTGGATTTAAGGAAGGAAAGGGGGAAAGCGAGATAGGACCGCATAATAAGGCCTTTAGAGATTTCCAGGAGGCCATGTTGAAATTAGAAAAGCGAGTAGATGGGGAGAAACTTGATGGAGACGAGGGACATCCTTTTTCAGAGGATATGATGCACGCTGCAATGCCTAAAAGCTATAAGGCATTGGAATTCCAGTATCGAGGAATGACGGATCCAGTCGAGCACCTACAGCTCTTTGAGAACGCAAGAATGTTGCACAGTTATACAGATGTCGTGGTATGTCGGGCCTTTGTGTCCACCTTGAAGGGGATCGTGCAAAATTGGTTCTACCAGCTCCCGCGGGGAAAGATTTCCAGTTATCAGGTGTTGCGAGCTGCTTTTTTGAAGCAGTTTTCTAGCGTGAAGCAGAGCGCGAAGACGGCACAGTCACTTTTCACCATGGTGCAGCGACCTAATGAAACTCTCAAGCAGTATATTAATAGGTTCACCAGTACCACTTTGGAGTTACCTATAACCACAGATGAGATGAAGGCTGGAGCCTTACATTAGGGATTGAGAAGAGAAGATTTGCATAAATCGCTGGTCAAAAAGGAGGCGAGGACCTATGATGAGGTTCTGGCGAGGTGTCATAAATACGTACAAGTGGAGGAAGCTGAAGAAGAACATCGAGTACGTTTTGGTAGGGAGGTTATAGATACATGAGATAGCGGATCTAGAAGGGAGTTGAGGAGAGAACCAAGGAGGATAATGCGCGGACTCTTGAGCCCGAGCTCTGTGATTGATAAAAAGCCAGAGGAGAACATGCGAGATTGGAGAGAGGAGGATTTCACACCATTGGCCTACCGCGAGCTAGAGTATTCGGTATTATGGAGCGCTTGGTACCAAATACTATAAAATGGACGGAGGACCGCACACCTATCCCCACCCATCCCAAAACTGCCTCTTTTTGCTTATTTCATAACAATTACGGACATTTCACTGAAAAATGCAGGCACCTCAAAGAGGATATAGAAAGACTTATAAGATCGGGGCATTTGAAGGAGGTGATTTACAAGGAAAGAGAGCCAAAAGAACAGGGGAGGCCGCTACCTCCACCCCCACCGGGAGGTCCGTCCCAACAACAGGTCGCGAGACAACGACAACAAGGAAATCAAGGACATGATGGTCCGCGAAGGAATAGAGGGAGGATAAAAATGATTTCAGGCGGACCAACGGATGGCGATTCTAATAATGTGAGGAAGAGGCACGTTAAGTCAGCTCGTTCAGGAACGTGGGAAGTCGCTAGTGTGAGCAGGCAATCACAGGTCGTGGGGCCAGTCATCTCTTTTGGCCCCAGTGATCGGCGCGGGTTACAGGAAGATCACAATGATGCATTGGTGATTGAGGCGGAGATTGCAGGGTACAAAGTCGGCAGAATTTTTGTGGATAATGGAAGCTCGGTGAATATCATATATACGGACTGTCTTGAACAGATGGAGGTGGAAAAAAGGGTGCGTTCTGTGAATATGCCCATATATGCGTTCAATGGTGCACAGGTGAATACAGAGGGCGAGCTGACGTTGCAGGTGGTATTGGGAAAAAACGAGTCACGAGTGGAGAAGAGCTTGAAGTTTTTGATCATCCGAGGGAGGTCAGCCTATAATGTGATATTGGGGCGACCTGCCCTTAATGCGTTCCAAGCGGTAACATCGACCTATCACATGAGCATCAAGTATCCAGTGGGTGACAAAGTAGGGGAGGTCATTGCAGAACAGCAGGTCGCGAGATCGTGTTACCAGCTGGTGGTCAGGAAAGGACTAATGGAGAATAAACGCGAAAGGGGTGACGAACAGCCGGAGGGGGTGCTTAATGCAAATAAAATGAAAGAACAAGAGAACTCTGTCCAACCGAATGAAGAGCTGACGGAGATCTCGTTAGAAGAAGATCGCCCAGAGTATACCACAAGGGTGGGGACCCTAATGCCTGAGACGTTGAGGGACGAGTTGATCGAGTTGTTAAGAGAGTTTCGGGATATATTTGCATTTGGAGATGGAGAGTTAACGGGGGTGCCACCGGAGGTCGCGCAATATTATTTAAATACAGATCCGGAGGCAAGGTCGGTAAAGCAAAAGAGGAGACATTTTGGGCCAGAACCGGATAAAGTGATAGAAGAGGAGGTGCAAAAATTGTTGAAAGCTAGCCACATAAGGGAGATCCAATTCCCTGAGTACTTGTCTAATGTTGTGATGGTGTCGAAACCAGCTCAGAAGTGGAGGGTGTGTGTGGATTTTCGTGATCTAAATAAAGCTTGCCCGAAGGATCATTATCCTTTGCCGCGAATTGATCAGTTGGTGGATTCTACCTCCGGATGCGAGCTGTTGAGCATGATAGATGCTTCACAGGGGTATCACCAAATACCTCTGGCAAAGGAAGATCAACCCAAAGTCAGTTTCGTCACTTCTACGGGTACGTATTGTTTTGTATCCATGCCTTTTGGATTGAAGAATGCAGGAGCGACCTATCAGAGGTTGGTGGACCGCATGTTTAAAGACCTACTAGGGTCTACCATGGAGGTTTATGTCGATGACATGCTGGTTAAGAGAAAGCGAGCAGAATCCCATGTAGAGGACTTGAAGAAAACGTTCGTTATATTAAGATAGTACGGGATGAAGCTCAATCCGAAGAAATGTGCGTTTGGCGTGAGATCTGAGAAGTTTTTGGGTTATATGGTGACGGAGCGAGGAATTGAAGTTAATCCAGAGAAGGTGCGAGCTGTTTTGGAGATGCCACATCCTCGCACCGTGCGGGATGTTCAGGTACTCACAGGTCAGATGGCAGGTCTTAGTCGTTTTATTTCTAGATCGGCAGAGAGGGGCGTCCCATTTTTTAGAGCACTTCATAAAGGATACAAGTTTGAGTGGACCAATGAGGCTACGGAAGCATTTTGAGGAGTTTAAAAATGTACTTGGCGGAGATACCGCTATTAACCAAACCTATGCCGGGAGAAGATCTGATCTTATACATATCCGTAGGAGAGGTCGCCGTAAGTTCGGTGTTGATAAGAGAAGAAGCGGGCACGCAAAAGCCTATCTATTACATCAGTAGGATGCTGCACGGGGCTGAGTTGAAGTATACCAAGCTGGAGAAAGGAGTTCTTGCATTGGTTTGTACAGCGAGGAATTTGAGACCCAATTTCTTGAGTCACAAGGTGAAGGTGCGTACTAACCTAGCCCTCAAACAGGTTTTGGGCAATCCCAATGTATCTGGGAGGTTGGTGAAGTGGCTGTAGAGTTGAGTGAGTATGATGTGGTTTATGAGCCAAGGGTGGCTATCAAGACGCAGGTGTTAGCAGATTTTTTACAAGAGATGGTGAAACCAGCTGAGGTGGATAAGGAGGTGAAAGCCTGGACCCTATATACAGATGGTTCAACTATGGCATCGAGAGCAGGGCTGGGTATTGTATTGACCAGCCCGGAAGGAGAAAGCCTGGATTTTGCGATCAAGCTAGGATTTAAAGCATCCAATAATGAGACAGAGTACGAAGCTATATTGCAAGGTATCAAGATGGCGAGCGACCTTGAGGCACGGAAGTTGTGGGCATATACCGACTCCCAGCTGATAGCTCGTCAGTTCGATGGATCTTTTAAGGCTAAGGAGGAGCGGATGGCTGTGTATTTGAATAAATTGCGCGAAGAGGTAACACGTTTGACGAATTCAAGCTGGAGCATTTACCGCGAGCTGAGAATACCCGTGCCGATCAGCTCGCTCGAATAGCAGGAGCCCTGGGGACTTGTGATACTCGGACAATTACATTGATGGAGCTGGAGCATAGTAGCGTGGAAAGGGGTAAAGAGGTTATGGAACTTGAGGTAATAGATGATTGGCGTACACCTATATGGGATGTTTTGGTTAAAGCAAAAGAAGGTGCAGAGAGTTTAACGACGAAGGAGGCGAGAGTAGTAGCTCGCTTTTGTGTAATACACGAAGAATTGTACAAAAAGTCACGCTTTGGACCTTTTCTGAAGTGTTTAGCTATAGAGCGAGGAGCGGAAGTATTGAAAGAGATACATGAGGGGTATTGTGGCGATCATGCGAAGGGAAAGGCATTGTTGGGCATAACGTTGCGAGCTGGTTTCTTTTGGCCCGGGATGAAAACTATGGCTAGTGAGCTGGTTCGAATGTTCAAGAAGTGTCAAATGCATGCTCCGATTACTCATATACCGGCTGAGGAGATGATGGTTATGAGCTCGCCATGTCCATTTGCGCAGTGGGGAAGTGAAGTAAAGGCCTTTAGTGGACCTCATAAGGGTTATTTCTTATTCACCCATTAAATGAAATGAGTTTTTCTTTTCTGTGGATCAGACTACTTGATTAGCACATATTTGTCCTTATTTTTAGTAGGTTTATAACTTGTTTTCCTATTATTTTTGGTATAAGTTGGGTAGTTTAAGCTCTATTTCGTATATTTGTACTCTCAACTTATTTTACCGCGTTTTGATCTAGATTGATGCAAATAAGTGATTATTTGTGGTTTTTCACTTTACAGCTAAGTAACCGGACGAGTTCGGTGCATAATTAGATGAAGTTGATACTCGCAAAATGGAGAACGAGCTTTCCGGTGAACGAGTAGCAAACAGATAGAAGGAGACGGAGGCAGACGCGTAGCCGCATCGACTGACGCGACCATCGACGCTCCGTCGACGCGAGTCATGACCTGCGTCAGTCGACGCAACGTCGACGCTACTTGCTGAAGCGTCGATGTCGACGCATCTATGTCGACGCAACGTCGTCGCTACTTGCTGAAGCGTCGATGTCGGCGCATCTATGTCGACGCAACGTCGACGCTACTTGCTGAAGCGTCGATGTCGACACACACACCATCGACGCACCCGCCCAGCCGACGCGCGCGCCAGGCAGCACCGACGCCGAGCACCAGCACGCGTCAGTCGACGCACCGTGGACGCGACGGCCCAGAATCGGGAATTTTAGGGTTTCTTATGCTCCAAGTCAAGGGAAATCTATTAAACCCTTCCAAGTCCGTCCAAAAGGAGACACTCCTACCCATATACACTGAATTCCTGATCGTGAGGCTCGAGAACAACACCATACACACCTTAATAACAACAAGTGATCAAGATTGAAGATTCGAGGATCGTCAAGCTCCAACCGTCCGTTCGCGATCCGTTCTTCGACCAAGATCAATCACCCCTCCGGAGTAGCTGGAGAATTTACTACGCTTTCTAGTTTAATAAGTACTCTAAACCTTTTATTCGTTTTCGTAGTTTAATTTATGCGATTAAGTAGCTGCTTTTCGATAATTGTTCTTGAGATAACTGATGCTTTGAACCTTAGATGTTTTTGATATTGCAATTCGTAATCTTGGTTTAATTAATGTTTAGTTATTATTCATGCTTGGTTAATTTACTTCATTTCCATTTCGTTCTAGATAATTGATGTTCGTTTATGCTAGTTAATCTTGTTTTAGGTTCTTAGAATAATTTCTCTAGATTATAAGTTCGAATAGCTGAATTTAATTTCCTAGTTTTAATTATAGTTCTTGCGTTTTAAATTCTTAGATAATCAAACAATCAAAATCCCCCCCCCCCCCCCAATGTATGTGAATTTAAGTTGAACAAACTGTTTGAGAATTCCGATTGTATATTCCTCGAGAGACGACTCGAGTCTAGTTGCCAAACTACGCGCGACCCCGTTCTCTTGCGGGCAAGCTATTGATCTTTTGACAAATTTTCATAAGTAGGCAACACAAAAGCTTGAATCACTACTCACCTCCAATGTTCTGGGGCGCAGATGGGATTCTAGGGTTTATTAACATAACATGTTTATATGGGTTGTCTTGTACTCCTGGTAATTATATTGAAGCACACACATCCCATTGCACTGATCGGGGGTGTTCATACTATCACCAAGTGATGACAAAATGGAGAAAGTGAAGATCTTTTTAGTGGAAGCTTCGTCAATTTCTTCCATGGACACCGCGGGACAATTCTATCCTGGGGTGGACTTGGGACAACTTTATACCATCACCATGGGATACGCCCCAGGGCCGTCTTTTTATACCGAGATTCAATCATTGAAAACAAATGCAGGATTTGGTGGAACCCATTTGTTGTGAGTCCGGGGGTTATCTGGGGTTGAGATGGGAACAAGTGGCGTTTTGGAGATCAACGCGGAAGAAATGTGTCGGGTTAAGCAATTGTATCACACCATGAAGGGTTAATGGGTTGGGAAAGCATACTCATGTTAATTAGTTAATAAAAGAAGGAAGGGGGCCTAACACATACAAGAAATTTATCTAACTTAATTTCATTTTTGTCATTTAGCTAAGGTGTTTAGCACATGGTTGTAACTAATTGTGGTCCCTATATGTCTATTTAAACGGGAAAGGAGAAGGGAAGAAGATAAGAAATGAAACCATTAAATTCTCTCACTAAATTCCTCTAATTATCTGCTTCTCTCATCCCTCTATCTCTTTCTTCTTTCTAAAGCAGTTCATCATTCCAGAATCATAAACAAATAACAACAAATTACATTACAATACATCAAACTATAGACACAACTATCTAGAAATTACATTCATATATATCAAACCACAACAACTGGTATAAGAACCTCGGATCCTTCGAGATGGTTGAAGGAACACACTCAAGGACCTACAAGAAGCACTAAGGAAAACAGATCAAAACCTGCAAAGAAAAGCTATGAAAGGAGAAGCTAGTGAACTAAAGTTTAGGAACAGATATCAGGAATCAGTTCAAACTTTCAAGAATTAATGGGTCTAAACATGAAGTACTACCATCTTACCCAGACATTAGCTACTATGAAATTACAACTACTCAAAATGAAAAAAGGAAAAAGCCAAGTAGATAAAGAATCAATCCTTGGTGGGCCTCACCTAGGCTATGGCAATGAAGGCACTAACTGCAGAACTAATCATTCATCTATGACTCGGGCTATCACTGAAAAATAGAACATGGGCATCATCAACCCTGTTCCCAGGTTGGAATTTCCCAGGTTTGATGGCACCTCCCCCAGATCTTGGATCCTAAAGTGTAAGGGTTATTTTAAATTAGTGCCTAATATTACCGATCATCAGAGGGTTATTTTAACTGCCATTCACTTTGAAGGGAGGGCTGCTCAATGGTACCAAAACCTTGGCACATCACATACTGACTAACTTGGCAACGGTTAATCGAGGTGGTTTTTTCTAGGTCTGGGTAGCTGAAAGAGGCTAAAATCATATCAAAATTTAACAAACTCAGATAGAATGGTTCTTATGCTGAGTATGTTGACAAGTTTTAAGAGTTGAAAGCATGTATGATGATTCAATATAATTACACTGAGGAATACTTCATAGCAAGTTTCATAAGTGGTCTGAGTGAGGAACTATAGGCCTTTATCAATTTGGGCAGAAAGCAGATATTAACCCTTGATGCTATTGCAAGAAAGTTTAAACAACACCCTAAGCCATTTTCACCCATTTTCCAAAACAAGAAACCAGAAAATACTTCCCACAAATTCCCAAACCAAAGGCAAACACTAACCCTAAAACACCTATCAAAATGCTAACAGTTTCTGAGATGGCAGCAAGGAGGAAGAAGGGCTTATGTTACAACTGTGATGAGAGGTTCACATATGGACACAAGCATAAAAGGAGGATAAACTACATGATAATGATAGAAGAGGAAGAATCTGACTGCCTGCAGGTCACTAATACCAAGACACCAGAACTAGAGACACCAATAGACAATATGGAGGAGATACAGATGTCATTAAATGCTTTATCAGGAGAGGATGGCATCACTACCATGAGGGTTTGGGGACAGGGTGAGAACAACAAGCTATAGATACTCATAGACTTCGGTAGTACACTAAGTTTTATTCAGGAGTCAACTACTACTAAGCTAGGGTGTTATGTGGAGGAGGCTAAACCTATATTGGTCAGGGTGGCAAATGGGCAGAAATTAATCAGCACAAAGGTAGCCAAAGGATTCAGTTGGGTAATATAGGGGCACACTTTTACCTACTCCTTGAGGTTATTGAAGAATGAGGGTTGTGCCTTATCCTTGGTGGGGATTGGTTGAAATCATGCACTCCTATAGAATTAGATTATGATCATATGACTTTTATAGTGACACTCCATGGCCAGAGGGTGTAGATACAAGCCCTAACATCTACTGCAGGCTGTCAATTCATCTCAGCACCATCTTTATATAAGATGATACACTATGACTATCAAACACAGGTTGAGGGGTTGTTTGTTCTATCTGTATAAAAGGGGGGCCAGGGAGATAACACACAGATGACACAACTACTGGAGAGCTATAGTGATGTTTTTTAATAGCCAAAGGGGATACCACCTTTGAGGGGGACAGAACATCAGATAATCCTGAAGCCTGGGAGCACACCCAAACACCAATTTCCCTATAGAGCATCACATGACCAGAAGGATAAGATTGAGAGGATAGTCAAGGAGTTGCTAATTAGTGGGGTCATTCAACCTAGTCAGAGTCCTTTTGCATCCTCAATGCTATTAGTGAAGAAGAAGGATGCCAACTGGAGACTCTGTGTGGACTATAGATATCTAAATTACCTAACTATCAAACATGAATATCCTATTCCAGTAATTGATGAGCTTTTGGATGAGTTACATGGTGCCAGATATTTCTCTAAGATCGACCTGAGGTCAGGCTACTTCCAGATACTAATGAAACCTGAGCACAAATATCTAACTGCCTTCAACACTCACCATGGTCAGTTTGAATTTCTAGTCATGCCTTTTGGGCTGTGTAATGCACCAGCCACTTTTTAGAGCTTGATGAACCAGGTATTCAGTAACTACCTAAGGAGATATGCCTTGGTGTTTTTTGATGACATCCTAATCTGTAATGGGATGATTAACTCCAGCATGTGGAGAATGTACTGGTAATGCTCAGAAGTAACCAACTATTTGCAAAGAGGAGCAAATGCCATTTTCGATAGACGCATATAGAATACCTGTGACACATAATTAATCAAGAAGGGGTGTCCACAAACCCCTAGAAAATAGAATGCATGGTCAACTAGCCAGTACCCAAGACTGTCAAGAAATTGAGGGGTTTCCTAGGGCTGAGTGGTTATTATAGGAAATTTGTCAAAGGACATGACCTTTTGAGCAAGCCACTTACTAATCTACTCAAGAAGGAGAGATTTGTATGGAGTAAAGAGCCTAAAGCAGCTTTTTAGAACTTAAAGAGAGCTATGATAAGTACCCCTATCTTAGCTCTACCTGATTTCTCTCAACCTTTTATTCTGGAAATTGATGCTAGTGGCTATGGGATTGGAGCAGTTCTTATGCAACAGGGCAGACCTATAGCCTACATGAGTAAACTCCTATGTCCCAAGAACCATGTCTTATCTATTTATGAGAAGGAATTCCTAGCTGTGTTGATGGCTATACAGAGGTGGAGGTACTATTTACAGGGGCACAAATTCATCATAAGGACAGATCAACAAGCCCTCAAGCATCTACTAGACTAGAGGGTTATGAACCCTGCACAACAGAAGTGGATCCCCAAGTTATTGGGCTTGGATTATGAAATCCAGTATAAAAATGGAAAGGAGAATAGGGTAACTGATGCTCTGTCCAGGGTCAAGGAGCTAGAAGGTGTTATCTTTGCCTTAATAACTATAACACCTGTGTGGGTACAAAGGGTGACTCAGAGTTATAAAGTTGACCTTTTTGTTAGCAAAGTTCTGGTAGCTAAAAGCATAGATGCCACCACTTATCAAGAGTTTGAGGCAGTTAGTGGATTGGTCAAATACAAAGTGAGGCTAGTAGGAGGGGATACTGAACTCAGGAGAATATTCCTAGATTCCATGCATAACTCTTCATATGGGGAGCACTCTGGAATAGGGGGAACATACATGAGGACAAAAGGGGTTTTCTACTGGCCAAACATGAAAGCTGACATTATCAAGATAATTCAGGGTTGTGACCCATGCAACATGAATAAAATCAACCATGAACCCTACCTAGGATTACTACAGCCCTTACCTATACCAGAACAAGCTTGGACATATATAAGTATGGATTTATAGAAGGGTTACCCAAATTTAATGGCAAGAGTGTAATACTAGTAGTGATAGACAGGTTTACAGGGTATGGGCATTTTTTGGCCTTAGCACACCCCTATACTGCTCAATCAGTAGCTCAGTTGTTCATGGACCAGGTATACAAGCTACATGGTCTTCCCCTCAATATGGTGACTGAAAAGGACAAGGTATTTACTAGAAAGTTTTGTAGTGAGGTGTTCAAACTCATGGGGGTGAAGCTTAATATGTCATTAGCTTACCACCCCCAAACTGATGGGCAAACAGAGTGTTTGAATCAGTGCGTGGAAAGTTACCTAAGGTACATGGTGCATAACAACCCAAGAGCTTGGCTAAAATGGTTAAGTCTGGCTGAGTACTGGTATAATACCAACTACAAGACTGGCCTAAAGTCTACACTTTTTCAAGCTTTATACGGATACCCACCACCCGTACTATCTACCCAGCTCTATGTGAAAACTGGGGACACTGAAGCAATTGAGTTTGTGAGAGACATGCAAGACATGATTAAGCAGTTAAGGGAGAACCTTTTTCAGGCACAAAATAGGATGAAAACTTATGAAGATAAATCTAGAACTGAGAGATCTTATGTAGTAGTGGATGAGGTTTACCTGAAACTCCAGCCGTACCACCGAAATTCTGTGCAATTAAGGAAGAACTTGAAGCTTTCTTCGCACTATTTCGGCCCCTATCTAATCACGGAGAGGGTTGGTGAAGTAGCTTATAGGCTGGATCTGCCGGCTAAATTATACTAGATAAACTGCAGTACATGCTATTTTCACTTAAGGGTCTCACTAAAGTGTTGGTAAGAAAAATATAAATAGTGTTTTATTGGTACCGTGCTGACATACTCCACCAACTTGATCACCCCCATGAGACAGTTATTATATCGTCTATATGTGGAGGCCAGTTGAATTAAGCATCTACTTCTTAACTATGAGCTACCTAGGAGCTTTAATTTAAAATCAAAAACACTTCCAAGGTCGCTTAATTGAATTATAATGTACTCCCTCCGTCCCAAAATGATAGTCTTGTGGTTGATTTCACACAGATTAAGAAATGAGTAGTTTATATAGTTAAGTCACTAATTTAGTTAGTGTTTTCCAATTATACCCTTCTTGAATTTATTAATGATTATAGAAATCAGTGTTAGAATTAGTATATTTGTTATTGGAATAGTAAGATTTTACATTGTAATCACCAATTTTCAATTTACCATGTAAAATACTAGTATTTCAAGAATATTAATTAAGGGTATGTGTGGAAATGAGAATTTTATGATGAGTAGGTCTTGGGTGAGACCGGTCTCATAGTATGAGACCACTTTTTACCAGATTCATTATTTGATCCACCCAACCCATTCGACCCGCCCCAACCCATCCATTTAATAAAAAAAAAATCAGTTTTCTATCACAAACAACTCGTCCCACCTCCGGACTCAGGCTGCCACTTCCGATCGCCGGCCGCCACCTCCGACCGCCGCCGGCCGCCACCTCCATTATTTACCGGCGATATTTTTTTTAAAATGTTATATCGTTGTAATCGTCTCGTCTCCCTCGTTCCAAATTCGCAATTGGATTTATAATTTAATGCTCCAATCACCGTAGATCTGAGGTCGAAAGTCACAAATTCATCAATTTTAACCTCCAATTAACAGCGATTCACCGGACGAAATTTCGATTAAACAAAACGTATCACATAATCGAGTAATTGTCTCGATCCACTCTACAAAACTGCAAATTCAATCAAAAAAAAAACGTCGCCGAAAAAAAAATCTGCCCAGTTTTAAGTATTACAAAAGTAGTTAAAAGTATCACAGATTCAAGTAAAAGTATCACAAAATCGACACATGTT
>BMAC01000408.1:181906-195503 GCA_014905375.1 Phtheirospermum japonicum
TTTTGTGATACTTTTAATATATTTTGTGATACTTGATCAAATATTGTAAAAATCCAAACTGCCTTTATGATAAAAAATAATTATGTTCTGTGATATTAAAAAAAAAGTGTATTTTCTGATACTTTTAATACATTTTCTAATACTTTTAATTACATTTGTAATACTCTGAATTACTTATTTTTAAAAAAATATACGTAATTATAGAAATCAAATATCAAGAATTATGTGATACTTCAACTATTTTTTGTGATACTTGATCAACTTTTTGTGATACTCCAACACCTCACCATCCAAAATCTGCATATAACATATGCATATTGATAAAATTATTTTCAAAAGCCACATTAATACAAAATGAATTTAATATTATCTCAACACCTGCACACACCACATCACCGGCGACACACATACGCCCAGAATCACAATTTGAGAGAGAGTGAGAGAGTGAGTGAGAAATCGAGACGAAAGAAAAGAAGAAAAAGAGAAAATAGAAGAAAAAAAAGCCTACCTTCGTCGGTGCTCACCGATCTGAAAATATAAATTGATAAATCGTAGATTGCAACGTGAGGAGTTGAATGGTAATTTCCTATTTGAAATTGGCCCGATAAATCGTCGTAGATCTGAGGTCAAAATTAATAAACTTTGACCTCAGATCTACAAAGATCGGAACATCAAATCGTAAATTTGATTTCAGATTTAGAATGAGGGCGTCAAGACGATTCAAATAGTATAATTTTTATTTTTTTTGGTCGCCGGAGGACGGAGGCCGCCCGGACTACGGTGGCCGGCGCGAGAGAGAAACATTGAAGACGGGAAGGGGGGGCGGCTGGGAATGAATGACAGCAGTTTTTTTATTTATTTATATTTAGGGTTAGGGGATGGGTGGGTGAACGGGCGGTTTGGGCAGCGGGCGGGTTGGACAAATGGGTATGGTAAAAAGTGGTCTCACTATGAGATCGGTCTCACCCAAGTATTTGCCTTTTATGATATGTCAAATATAGTAACTTGACTATTTTTGTATTACGGATGAAAATGGAATACTGAACTATTTTTATGGGACGGAGGGAGTACTAATTAAGATTATATTTAGGTGTTCCTCTAGATATTTTGGAAGGATTTATTTTCGGAATATTTAAGAGAGTGAAATTGACCAATGTGCGAGTTATAAGAAAACATATTTGGATGAGTTGCTTGAACTAAAAGTTGCATGAAGATAATCGATGTTTTAAAAATCGTTAGGCGCTATATTATGATCTAGCGCCTACGCGGGTATAGGCGGAGCATAAACAGAACCTAGACGAATAAAGACGAGATTAGATGGGGCCTTATTAAATAAAAATTTTAGGCGGTTAATAAGGTTCCTAGTGCTGAGGTGGGGACTAATCGGAGTTTGACAAGAATTCTTAAAATATTGAAGATAATTCTTCGGTTTAAAGAAATTATAAAGATGAGAAAAGGGCTCGAGGATTTGGGTGTTTTGGGGAAATTATCCTCAAAATACACGTATTACGTCCTTCTTATTCAAAGATAAATATATTCAAAAGTTTTACGGACCCAATAGAAATTTCTAAGTCGACACAGAGCGTGCCTTGTTTGTGGCTAAGTTATTTAAATTGAATTCCATCAGAAAAAATAATAAACACACACAAAATAATTTGATGCAACTAATTACAAGGTTCCATATATACATTCAATAGAGATATATAGTTTGATATTGACTTTTCACCTAAGATTTTGCGGCCCATAAAAGGTGTTGGATACACAAATTATGATGTGATTCATAAAAGAATTATCCTTGATAATCAGGTAGACGAAATATCACTTGTCTCATGATGAATTTGGGTACGACAGTTGTATAATATCCCTCATTTAAGGAGTAAAATAGGTAATAATATTCACATTCCACGCAATATATTGTATTGAAGATTGTATATCGAATGTAAAACTTTAATCTCAATTTCAGATATTAACTTCGAAAATATGAAATTGAATATGTAGCACAAAACTTACAGGTGTAATGCGGTACAATTTACCTTGTAGATATGACAATTTATTATATGTATTTTGTTGAACACCCTATAAAAATTTATAATTATTTAATTATACGTGATGATATATGATAATTAGACGTGATAATATTTGGTATTTATATGTGATGATATATGACAAAAACTTAGAGTTTAGGGCTTACTTTTCTATTTTAGGGTTTAGTTTTCTATTTATAAGGTTTGATTTTCCATTTTAAGGTTTAGTTTTCCATTTTTTTATGGGAGAATTCTCATTTTATACATATTTTAAAATATAATACCTCGTTTAATCTATTCAAATTTTATATTCCCATTTAGGTTATATTAGTCCCATTATAACACAAATTAATATATAATTTCTCAATTATACTCATATCTGTACATGGTAAGATGACAATCATACTCCAATCTCATGCTTGACTTTTCTGCAAATCAAGTACTTTCCTTCTTCAATTTCAATTACAATTAATTCTTTTTTGAAAGTACTTTTCTTAGTGTTAGACAAAGCTAATCATAAATTCTTAAATAGTGGTTCCACCTTTCATATAAAAATAATCTTGAAGAGATAAATTCCGTTTCGATTAAACTTTTTATGATTATTTTGGTTTTGATAACTATATATATGAGAACCGAGTTAACTTTCCCAAAACTAAATTCAAGAATTTCAATTTCAAGAATAAACATTGAATAGTATCATTGTAACTGGACTTTTGTGCATATCATGTTATAAGAAATTCAGTATATTTGATCTTGTGTTGCATAATTGTTCACTTAATAGTATGTAATTGTATATAGTCTAGTATGAAATTCTGATATAGTGTACTACATGAATTTACATACTACAGAATTTAGGATTATATACTACTTTGTAAATAATTACATATTTTACACATGGCAGTTTGTATTTCTATTACAAGGTGTTATGCGAGTTATAATTACATATTTTTCACTAATTTGTATCGGTGATTCTCTATACAAAGTTGTCAAGAATCTACAAAATTTCTTTATACAAAATTCCATACTAGAAAACATCCAGCCAGTCGCATAACTCAGTAACAATATTACATATTTTTTTCGCACGGCATATTTATACATACTACAACACAAAAGACACAGAAATAAAACACTACAGTTATTAATAACCTCTTTCCCCAAATAAACAAACACATCTCAAAACAGCTGAAACTCCAACTGCTTCCCACCACCACCACATTCCAAATACCTCTTCCCCTTCTCCTGAAACATCACCTGCAAACCCGCCACGTCGTACACCTCCGGCAACTCCGGCAGGGGCCCGCACCGTATAAGCGCTCAAATCAACCCCTCGAAAATTAGGTGTCGTTTGATCTCAGCCGCCCCCCGTCTCCATCCCCATCCGATCCCCCGGCTCCTTAACCAGCAGCATCGGATCAAATTCCTCGCTTGGAAACTCATGGATGGCGTGTTCGGAAACCTCAGAGTCTGCACCACCACATTCACCAACGTCTCCTCGTTATCACACCCCCTGAACGACATCTTCCCATAAAGGATCTCGTAAAGAAAAACCCCAAATATCCACCAATCGACCGCGCTACCGTTCCTTTCCCCCTTGATGATCTCTGGGGCCAAGTACTCGTGGGTCCCGACGAATGAGTTGGACCAGGCCTCGGTCGGCTCGGCGACAAGCTGGGGTAATGAACGGGCGTGAGCTATGGCGTCCGCTTTTAGATTTTTTGCTCGAGATGCTGAGTTTTGCAGGAGCCTCGGGCTGAAGCATGAGATCTTACAGGAAGGTGTGAAATAGAAAGGGTCTATGCAGTTGGATCTGGTGCAGGAGCCCGAGAGACGAGGCATGTCGATTGCTAGAGTGGATGGTCTTATGAGAGTTGGGTTTACAAAGCATCAGAGGGATAGGTCGAAATCTGTTAGCATGATTTGCCCGTCTTCTCGGACGAGGATGTTTTCGGGTTTGAGGTCACGATACACGATTCCGAGCATGTGTAGGTATTCGAGCGCGAGAAGGACCTCGACGGCATAGAATCTGCAAGAAACGAATGTTAGATATGAATCAGTCGACAATTGTTCAGACTTGGTTCCTATGTTCAAATGTTTGTGTTTGATTAATTTATGTCAAACGTAACGATTAATTAATATTGTCAACATATTATGTAATAATAATATGAATCCAAATGCATATGAAAAAATTTTTAAAAAAAATCATATGAGTATTTATTTAGAAATTCCTGGTCTTCTTTTCTATCTGTATATGGACAATACATTGAGATAGATAAGAATTAATTTAGACCAGTTCCAAAGTCTGCATCTTTTTCAGTTCACGCATTAGGTACATTCTTATTCAAAAAGGCATACTACGTAATTTACTCTAACTATAATCACATGGATCAGCTTATTTATTTTATCTTATTTTTAGTAAATTATACTTGCACAGAGACACGAAATCAGCTTTTTGTGACAATAAACATTGAAATTTAAAGAAAGTAATGTCAAGTAAGTTGTGACAGAAAACTAACACAACTCTAGAGGAAAAAAACACAATTAATATATTATTATTATTACAAACTTGAAGGTTATAAGTGAGATGATTTTCAAAATTACCTTGCCAAAAAAAGTTGCTTCATAGTTCATCGATAACTACTTTGATAAATAACCAGGCAGTAATCTACATTCATTAGAACTATATAGTTCTGTTGTCCAGAAAATGAATAAATTTACTAGAATAATTACTATAGAGTAATATATACATATTTTCACTAATTTGTATCGGTGATAGAGAATCCAGAATCAAGGCAGTGGCTGGTTACTGGTATAGAGAATCAAGAATCTCATACTACAAAATTTTGTAGAGAATCCAAAATCTCATACTACATGAACAAAATTTCTACAATTAAATACCAGCCCACAAGTGATGATTCCAGAATATTATTACATATTACACAAGCAGTAATATCAAATACGAATTGCTCATAAAACTCCATACTACATACAGAGACTATTACATGCTAGTTGCAATTCCGGGATGAATTCCATATTGATTTCATTTGCTAGTTGGTAATTACATACTAGTTACTAGGACAATTACTAGGAAAAAAATTACAAACTACCCATATCAGACTAGTTATTACATGATTATTTCCTAGGGGGAAAGGAAAGAAATAAAACAAGAATGGGACACATTAATGTACTTTGATTATGAAATTTATTATAGTTTTTAAATATTATATGATATGAGCTCTCACTATAAATAGATCTGAATGTTCATTCATAAACAAGACACAGTGAACTGAAATTTATTATTGGAACCAAAATGAAAAAAAAAAAAAAAACCATTTTTTTTCTAAATTTTCTCCCTTTTACAAAGTAAAATTTAGCAGGTGGAATATCATAGTTTCAACTTAAGTTAAATAAATCTGTATCCTAAATCAAGAATAGATTTGCAGAAAGATACCAAATCAATTCCATACTTTATGATTTACATAACAGCAATTACATACTATCTATAGTAAATTAATATATGTTAGGACAATTGCATACTACATCTCCGTTTCATTCCAGACTACAAAGTTTGTGATAGATTACTGCAATTACATACTAGTTGCAAAATGACAACAAGTATCTGTAATTTTTTCAGAAATTACATTCCCGTCCCTTTTATCAGGAATTACACATTTTATCCCTACATATCAGACTAATGACAACAGGTATCTGATTTTTTTCCATTTTACAAAGCTAATTTTCTAATAATGTTGAAAGCTGCCTTTGCGTTTCTCACCAATTCAAATAAATTTACATACTAAATATAGATTAAAAAATAGGGAAAATTCTCATATGGTCCAAAACATAAAACCAATTGCTCTAAAACTCCATTGAATATAAAAGTTCCATAATAATCTAATTACTATAATAATATACTAAACTACCCTTAATAGATTCTTCTCAAGAGGAGTTGAAACAATCAAATTATGACATGCTAATAAAATTCATTTAATGCAATTTTAATTTTTCCAAACTTGAAGTCTAACCAATAAAGTAAAATATGATAAATAAGGTAATTGTAACTTTACAAAAAAAACGTAGGGAAAATGACAATTAGGTATCTTTGTGTTCCACAAATCATCTTTCCATAATCTAAATTATATGAAATGCTATTACATGATTAATTACGAACTACTCTGTTAAAATTACAAACTATTTTGTTTAGATTGCGAACTACGTACTACTTTGTTAAAATTACAAACTACTTTGTTTATGTAAGACTACTAAATTATCCTTTTTAACTATTTTATTTTGTTCTTAAAAAATTCAAAGCTACTCGTGTAAATCAAGAACTACTTACGTAAATTCAGAACTACTCGTTTAAACTCAAAACTACTCGTGTAAATTTCAGAACTACTTGTGTAATTTTAGAACTACGCGTGTAGATTTCAAAACTACTTGTGTAAATTTTGAAAAATTACACACTACTTCGTATAGTTTTTGGGAAATTACATACTATTTCGCATAGTTTTTTGAGAAATTAGGTACTACTTTGCATAATTTCAAAACTACTCGTTTAAATTTTGAAAAATTACACACTACTTCGTATAGTTTTTGGGAAATTACATACTACTTCGCATAATTTTTTGAGAAATTAGGTACTACTTTGCATAAATTGCATACTAATTCACAAAACTTCTGAAAAATTACAAACTAATTTTCATAAATTGCATATTACTTCACAAAATTTTTGAAAAATTACAAACTACTTTCCACGATTTTTAAAAAATTACATACTACTTTGCTGGATTAATTACAAGCTATTATTATAAATTATTAAATAATACTATTAGTATTAAGTAATTAATTTGTTGGTTAGTTTCTTAGGTTATAATCATTGATACTTTAAAAATACATGTTATTAGGATTTAAAAGTCTAATTTCTAAATTATAATTATACAAACAAATAWAGATACAAGTTTATTCACATTCACATTAAGACTGCAAAATTATAATTAATAYTCTCTCCTTTCCAACTTCAAAATTATAATTATAGTGGGCTTATTTGTTGRCTTTATATRCTAACTTTCARTCTCATAATTTACATARTTTAATAATTTWGACAAATTGCTAAATTAGTGGGATTTCTGGTAGCAAATTGGGACATAGCTTAATGGGAACATATTTAATTTAGGGGAGTGAGAGAGTTAGAGAGAGAGAGAGGGAGATGTAGGGGTAGTTTTGATAGTTTAAATATAACTTTGTATTAAATGTGAAGTATTTGATTTATATAGGAATTAAAAGAGTCATTGGATTATATGGGAATTGGGATTGATGTTTTGGTAGTATTTGGGAATTTTCCCTAAAAAATACTACAAAGTTCACTCGATACATTTACATACGAGGATCAATTATATACCTGTTACAGATTTAGACTACACAATGTCGCAAAATGGAACCGTTACAGCACATAATGATATACCGATACACACGATGGAATTTATATTACGTACTTGACATATAATTCTATACTACAACCTATATGAAATCCATACTGCTAGAAGAAACAATTACAAACTACCAATTACAGACTAGTTTTTACCAATTCACACATACTTACCACCCGGTGTATGGAATGCACTCCGTATATTATGATTTACATAACAACATTACAGACTATCTATACCCAATTAATACATACTAGGACAATTGCATACTAATCTCAATTCATTCCATACTACAAACTTTAAGATCGTTGACGCCAATTACAGACTAGTTACAATTCCGTCAAACTAATACACCAATACCTTTTGACAAAGGTCACACGGTTTTGTCAGAAATTCTACATTTTTTCAAAGGATATCACACCAACAACAATAGGTTTCTAAATTTGGGAAACTTTTACAACCAACCCAAAGAAATCAAATAATAGACTACAGAAAGACAAATATGATACTAGGTTCTGAGAGCCGTGAAAGCCATATAAACAAGGAGCCATCGCATTTGAACGCCATCACCAGTATATTAAATAAAAAAACGAAAACAGAAAACTTAAGGAGGAGGAGGCAGGTTCGTCATCTTCACTCGCTGTTATGAAAGAGGTGTTGTATTCGTTTTCTGTCTCCAACCAGTACAAATTCAAAAAGCCTACTACACTACTATATATAGGGAGAGTTTCAAACTGGGGATATATCGGTAGGGAAGATGCGTATAACCCATTCAATTATGTGATTCCCTGATTCATTGTATGGATTTCCGAGCAGCGATTTTGGGCAAAATCACACCCGCCATAAATCTTCAATTCGCTTGAAACCCTTGCCAGAAAATCGAAGTTACCCAATTCGCATGATTCAATTTTCTTCGAATACTGAATATGCTTGATTTTTCCAGTTCGCTCAAATCAACTAGTATTCCAATTTTGGTTGTATCTGCTTGATTTTTCAGAGGGGGATGGAATCTGTGAGCTGATTTTGCGGAAAGAATTGTGGAATAATGCGGGCGCAAGGGGGGTTATTTTTGTTACCGATTAATTTTGATAGGGGTATCATTGTCCGAACTTGTGTACTCGTGAGTTAGTGGGAAGTAATAGTATTGATTGGATTATTTGGGGTATTTTTATTTACTATTGGCCTAGTTGGGAATTCTCCCCTTTTTTATTTAGTTTTTTCAGTTTAAGGTTCCGTCAAAAATCTATCATTCTACCAGTTATATGTGATGATATATATTAATTACATGTGATGATATGTGAAAGTTATATAAGATGATATATGATAGAAATTTAGGGTTAGGATTTAATATTTAATTTTGGAGTTTAGTTTTCCATTTTAGGGTTTAGTTTTCCATTTTAGGTTTATTTTTTCATTTTAGTGTTTCGAATTTTAAATTTAGAATCTCAATTATTTGTGATGATATGTATCAAGTATATATGGTGATATGTAAAAATTATATGTAATAATATAATTTAGTTAGAGCATCTTCAATGGAACAATGTTGAAAGTGAAAAAATTGACACATCACATAAAAATGATTATGTGGCACATTAAATGCTTGACATTGTCAAGAGTAATGTCAAATTCTAGACATTACTCTTGACAATGTCTACAATTAATTTTAAATATATCATCCAATCATATTATTTCTCTCTCTTTATTTTTTCTATAAATGACCACATATATAACATTAACATTGATGCATTGAAGAATTTTTTTTATAAAATGTCAATGTCATTTGCCACATAGGTTCAATTAACACCATTGCATTGGAGATGCTCTTATATGCGATGATATATTAAATTAGTGGGTGCACCTTGCAGGGTGCACCCAAGTTGATAGTATAATGCTCGGAAGATATGTTTTGCAAGTTATAACGTTAAAAGATTTACTAAATTGTGTGTCTTAATGGTGATGATTGCGAGTTTTCATCGTTGAGGGAAATATGATTATGTTTGTTCAAGATTTTTTGAATTTAGGATTCGAAACTTATTTTAAAATACCACACTCCCAACGACACAAAAACATACTTATTCGTATGACACAAATAGTATATCATAACCTACCCCATTTGTAATTATTACTATGTCATCAAAACAAGCTGGTCTAGATTGCATTTTGTTCGAACAACATTCAAATCGTATCATGAATTTCTCATTTGCAATCAGTTGTGCATATTTGTTCCTTTTTTGTCATTTTATAATGGAAAATGAGTTTTATATAGCGATAAGTAAAGGAATATGTTTCCACTTCGTGTCACTAGTGCATAACAGGCTTTTTAGAACAGGTGAAAATAAGTTTTCTAAAATGAACCATTCTAGATACAATTGTTTTAGAAAGTCTGACTTTCGAGAACGATTTTTATCCATTCTAGAAAGTCAGGTTTTCTATGACGGTTGCAGACCCATTCTGGAAGGTTGTATTTCGGGTCTGTCACAAATCAAACTCGTTCTAGAAAATAGTATCTAGAACGAATATTCTATAATCTGTTCTAGAAAGCCTTTTTTTTAGAATGGTTTGAATAATAAATGTTCTAGAAAGGTTATTTTCTAGAACGGGCTTCTAATATTTTCGTTTTGAAAAGTTTTTTTTCTAGAACAGTTTTAAGAATATACGTATTGGAAAGATATTATTTTAGAACGGGTATTTAGAATATACGTTTTGGAAAGTTATTATTTTAAAATGAAAATTCCTAATATCTGTTCTAGAAAGTAACGGGTATTAAAATATACGTTCTAGGAATAAAATTTGCTAGAACGGATTTTCTAAAAAGTTAATTTCTAGAACAGTTTCCGTGAATATACCTTCTGGAAAGTATTTTCAAAGCATATTTATAGAAAATACCTTCTAGAAAATGTGTATTGAGAAAGGATTTAAAAATTCGTTTTAGCACTGATTCACCGACAATTTATTAGGTGCACCTTGCTAGGTACACCCTGTTTTACGTGATGATATATGATAGTTATACGTGATGATATGTGATAGTTATACGTGATGATATATTGTAGTTATACGTGATGATATGTGTCAAAAATTTAGAGTTTAGGGTTTACTTTTCCATTTTAGGGTTTAGTTTTACATTTTAGGGTTTAGTATTCAATTTTTAGGGTTTACTCATTTTAAAGTTTAGTGTTCTTTTTTAATTTGATTTTCTATTTTAGGGTCCCGACAAAAATCTATCATTCTGCCAGTTATATGTGATGATATGTGTCAGTTATATGTGATGATATATGATAGAAGTTTCGGATTTAGAGTTTAATATTCAATTTCAGGGTTTAGTTTTTTATTTTAGGGATTAATTTTCCATTTTTAGGGTTTAATTTTTTTCTTTTAGGTTTAATTTTTTCTTTTAGGTTTATTTTTTAATTATAGGATTTTAAATTTTAGATTTAGAATTTCAATTACTTGTGATGATATGTATCAGTTATATGTGATGATATATACTAGTTATAAGTGATGATATATGTCAGTTATATGCGATGATAAATTAAATTACAGTTGCACCTGGGTCCATGGTATACTCTCTCATCAATATATTCACCAACTAATGTCAATACACAATCACAAGACATCTAAATTGCAACAATTACCAACACAAGTCATCAATCATCATAATTCACCATCAAAGGATTTTATTATCTTAGCATATCATCGGAATACATCCTGTCTTTTGCTAACAATCTAATATTAGATAGTGCATTATCAAGAAATGACCTTTAGAAAACATCAACAAATAACCTAACACTCAGCCCAATTCTACATACATCAGCAATGTCATCCTTCGAATAAGGCTCGGCTCTTCCATATTGAGTTATGAATGTCAAAACGCACAATAAGATTTAAAACATGGTAATAGATTGGAAAACGCTTACATGCAAAGTAAGAAATTTATAACAAATAAAAAAAAATCTTGTATAAAACAAAATCACTGCACAGTAATATTGGGACCATCCACATTCCCCAAACTATATAAAAAAAAGGGGAAAATGAAAATATAATAATAAACAAAACTCATGTTAATTCTTATAATTGTCTTTTTAACGGTGATAAGTCCAGAAAGTTGGGTTACCAAATATATGGGGTACTAACCTCAAAATAGATATCAGCGACCTGAAATAGATTTCGAATACGTCTCAGCGACCTGCCACGCCTTCAACGATCCTCCTAGCGACCTAGCTGGTCCTTCAAAACAGCGCCTCAGACGTGCCGGATTTCGAGCCCGTTAAGGCCCTACGACGCTTAAGTTAATAAGCGAAATCAAAACACTCAATATTTCTCTTCAAATATAAAACAGTAATGCGATAGAGCAATATCGACTTGGAGAGATGAAGAGAGGTATGCTCCTCTTTTTATAGTGATAGGAGAAGTCCTCCCCAAGACAGGGTTACCTTCTCCTACCATAATTTCATAAATACCACAACTGTCTTAGAATTAGGATTCCTCCCATATGCTAAGTTCTCATAAATAATAAACCTCTCATTAAATTAATAGAATAGGCCTGGGCCCATTATTCTTTCCATACAGTCCACCGAAACCTCATAAACCACTCACACTAAACCCGTAAGCTTAATATTCAAAAAAGCCCATAACCGAGCTCAAGTACACAGCTCAAACCATAAGAGGTCGCGACCCTATATGAGAATTCATCCTCATACTCCAGGTTGCTACTCTATAAAACAGTGTTATCAAATGGCGGCCATGGCGACGCCATGGCGGTATGGCGTGGTAGAATTTCGCCGCGCCGCCATATTATGGCGGGTTTGTGGCATTTTGGGCGTGCGGCGCTATGGCGGCCGCCATGAGCGTGGCGGCCATGGCAGGAAATAGCGGGTTTTGGGGGAAAAAACTCTGACTCGTTGACTCCCATGCCACATTTTATAAAACCCTATCACATTCCCATTTTACAAATGGGAGAGAGTAGACAGGAAGTACGAAGGGAAAAAAAACTGGAAAACGCTAACTCCTGACCTACACGCACGGCAAACGCCACCCCACCGGCGAGTTGTTTTAGTTCAAGTTTTTTCCTTTTTTTTTTCTCCTGTTTGCTTTTTTTTTCATTTTATTTTTCTAATTTTATTTTCTTTTTCCTTAATTTAGAGATTGTGATGATTATAGATTTTGGTTTGATATTTTATTTCCATTTTTTTTCATTTTCTTTTTTGCCTTTTTTTTTTCCTATTTTTCTCCTGCTCCTGCTCCTGCCCTGTTTTCTGTTGATTATGTTGTTATTTTGAAATCTTGAACTTGTTGAATGGTTGTTTTAGTACTTTATGTCACTCTGAGACCTATGCATTTCTTATCAATTTAGCTATTTTTAAGCTTTTATATTTTTCTATATATTTTTACAATATTTTTGTATGTGTAAATATATATATAATATTTTATTTTTTGCCCGACATACCTTCTGCCATATCCCGCAACGCCATCCGCCATATTTTTTATGGCGGGTTTTGGCCTCGCCGCCATGACCCGCCATCCGCCATTGATAACACTGCTATAAAACCAGCTCGCCCACTTCTCAAAGAAACCCTCCAACTCGCTCATCTCCCAAGAGGAACACCCTCTCCCTGAAATGAGGTCGCTTACCACAAATAACTCGTATATCAAATAATATTATGTATGGATATTTTGGTCCGTATCAAACGGTTCAGTATATTGTTTCATCTCGAATGAAAAATAAGTTCTAGGATGATCTGATCATACAACTCAGTAAGATGACCTCAACAAACAACCACATAACGACAAATAGCAACGTTCTTTAATCGCTAAAACACAACATCAACCCGATTTTAACAAGGTTAAGAAATTTGAAGTCTTTTGCTAATGATATCCAAGACAATGTCAATTTCAACAACGGTATAAGTCAATTGGAGTCTATATATATTCTAAAAGAATTTACAATAAGCACTTTTCTCAAAATCAAAAGCACTTCACCTCTTGCTTAACTTAGATGAAATAAATCCAGTGCTTTGAAATTAAACATATTTATTTGGCCAAAAACTAAACATAATTCTCAACTCGAAATTAATAAGCTAACAAGTGATTTTTATTAGTATATGACTTTCATTAGGTTTCAAAACTTAGTGAGTCTCAGATATTTTTGCTTGG
>BMAC01000408.1:195528-207355 GCA_014905375.1 Phtheirospermum japonicum
ACCAGTCATTATATGTGAACCTAGGGACTCATCTTGACCATTAGATTGGATAATCTTGATGGTTGAGATCATGACATGTCAGCATGGTAATAATGTAAAAAAATGCATTAATTAATTAAAAATGGTATTTTGGACATATATCAACGTTTACAAAGAGCACTACATTGTTCTTTAGAAAGCACAATAGATTAAGAAAAAAAAAAACACTACGATTGTATACAAAAAGTATCGCAAATTTCGTCTATAAACTGCAAATTCAAAAATTTGAAATGAAACTCAAATTTTCAACAAACCATAACTTTTTCAAATTTTATTCGTTTTGAATGAAATATATATATCAAATTAATCACATTCTCAAGATCTACAATTTAAAATACATATTGCATGTTTAAAACGTAATATATATATATATATATATATATATATATATATATATATATAAGAGAGAGAGAGAGAGAGAGAGAGAGAGAGAGGGTTGGGTTCAAATGAAACCCTGTCAATATATGTGAATCTAGGTACTCATTTTGACCATTAGATTGAATAATTTTAATGGTTGAGAACTTGACACGCCAGCAGGGTAATTATGGAAAATATTGCATTATTTTAATAAAAAGGGTATTTTGGACATATATCAACATTTCGAAAGAGCACTGCATTGCTCTTTAGAAAGCACACGGGTAAAGAAAAGCACTACGACTGTATACAAAAAAGCATCACAAATTTCATTTTATAAATAAATGTAATTAAATTTAAAACCTGAATATTAAAAAGTATCGCATGTGATTAATTTTAGCACTAGAGTACTGTATAAAAAAACACTGTTAAAAAACTGAATATTAAAAGTATCGTATGTGATTAATTTTAGTACTACATTACTGTATAAAAAAAATACTGTTAAATTACGAGTAAGAATTTCGAATTTTTACTATATTTTAATTATTTTATAATAACGTAGCAATACTTTTTTTAATATTATTGCAACGCTTTTTTACTACACTATCACTGCTTTTTTCGATTGGCGAGAATTCTATGGTTCAAACATAAATTACAAATCGAAAAGACCCACATCAATTCTCCATCACCATCGTCATTACCCATCAACACACAATCAACAACCCCCAGCAAAAATCCAAAATGCAATGAATCTGCAAATTAATTTAATTATTTTTCATTCACCTTAGGCACTTTTGAGAAGAACATGAAATTTGACGCGTTTGAAATCTTGGATGTAAATCATCCCCAGAATGAGAATAAAAACGTCCGTGATATATAATTGTAGACTCGCAGTTAGTGCTTCTCACACATTCTTCTCTTCAAATATATTGACAAAGTCCTTTCTGGGAGTAGAGAACAACACAAAAATATACKCCTAGCCAAAAATAAAAAATAAAAAATATCATTCCTAAAATTCTGAACCTAGAATTTCTTCATCGATGCAGCTCTGTTTCTCCAGTGTTGTACCCCATACGCGGCAGTTGAAGCTACCGTGGTAGAAGCCACTAACCCACTGCAATGAACCAAAATAAAGGGCTCATCAAATTTCATATCCACATAAAAATATATATACCAACCTCAAATAGCCAATGTGACGCAATAATATGACCTATATAACACAGGAAAGCATTAGTTTAAAAAAAAAAGTCTTAATGAGATGCTTATACTAAAAACTTATTTATTTATTTATTGACAGATGATGATACAATTTTAGCTAGACACCATGAACATGCCATGAAAACCGCTGCCCCATTGGTGCCGCTCCGCCGTCGTGTGGCCGGCCGATTCGCCATCACCGTTGCTACGCCGACTTTCCTGGTTGCGAATCTTGGAGAAGAAAGTAAAATGAAGAAATAAGGGTGCATACGGGTTTGAAGAAAAGAGGCTGGGTTCTAGGGTTGTGATTTGGGGAAGGTATTTAATGTGATTAATAGCTTTGTAAGATTACCTAAAGGCCCTTGTCCTTCTATATTTATAATTTAATAAATTTAAAAAATAGAAAAAATCTGATCCACACAAATTATTAGATCTAAGGCTTAGATTGGTCCCTAGATTCGCATATATTGACGTGGGTTTCATTTGAACCTAATCCTATATATATATATATATATATAATTTCCTTATTATGTGCTTCAAAAGCAACACAAATATTCTTGTTAGCAAGTGAGTGTGATAGCCTTAATTAATTAGGTACAATTTTTTTTAAAGAAAGTTAAAAAAAAAGGAAAGGAAGAGAGAGAGAGAGAGAGAGAGAGAGAGGGAGATCCAATATCGCTTTTACCATTGTCTTTTAGCTTTCTTTAATGTATTAGTATTTTCATGTTCTTGTTTCTTCAATAAGAAATTACCAATTACCACGACAATTAAAACTAAACGTGACTTCAAATCATAGAGTAATTTGAACATGACTAGCGCAATGCACATACCAGATCAGTTCGCTGCAAGTCTGGTTACATTCTCACATGTGCTTCTAAAGTTTCATCATAATTCTTCTTAGCTCTAGCCTATACATTTGTTAAAAAGACAACAAAGCAAATCACTAGTGGTATCAAGTCAAGGAAGTAAATACAGGTCCAAACCATTTTAAGCACCTTGTCTATAAGAAACAAATATATATTATTGGAGTAATATAAATGTCACAATTAGTGGATAAGAAACCCACGGAAGATAAAATGAAACCTCAGCTAATACATAAAAAAGCTAGTCACCAGTCACTAAGAACAGATACATGTAAATTCAGTTATGGCAATAGAAAAGAAGAAAAGAAAAAATTCAGACCCAGCAAGCCTTGTTAAGATTTGGCAAAATAGGTAGAGGCTATATAACTTGTTGATTACTTTCATACATGTAAAAATTCAATCATTTTCAGCAGCTCATCATAAGTTCCAGTTCATTTCTGGTTTGAACAACAGCTTAAAGTGCGTGTGTGATAACCCGTATTGTAGTTTAGAATAGGTACATGTGAATCTGACACCTGGAACAACTCTTAATCACCAAATTAGCCTTGTAGGCAATATGTCTTTTCCAAAAGCATAACTCTCATTACTCTAATTATTGATCAAGTCATATGCCATCTTAACAACAATCTTCAATTAAAATAATAATACTAAATAAATAACATAACATAACATAATATCAAAAGTGATCTACACAGCTATGAGCATTCACCTGTTTCCATATGATGCTGTGAAAATAAAATAAAAATAAAAAAGTGCAAAATAGTCCCCAAACAACCATTATGAGTAAGCTGCAAAACTAATATCAATGTCTTATAAGACTAATATTCTTAAAATAATATTGAACTGTGGTATGCATGTAAGAACTAAGAAAACAAGATACTGATATTTAAGGGCTTGCGTTTCAAGCAAACACCAAAAAGATCCCCCAGTCATAGTTGAAAAAGGCGAGAGGCGCACCTAGGCACAAAGCCTTCTGGAGCCTGAGGCGCAAGGCACACGCAAAATTTAAAAAAATTCAAAAATATATTAACTTTGTTTTTAGATTACAAATAAACAACTCGGCGTACTCCGATCTGTGGGGGGGAATCATTTCATGTTATCTAGTTAGCCCGTGGGAAGCAGGAGTCAACCAACCCACACTGGGTACGGAGTCACTACACAGACACAGCGGCCTCAAGCTTTTATTCATGGTAACCCAGAAGAGCAAACCAAAAATTAAACACAAAAGTTATAACAATTATTATGACATGATAACAACTATTATATTCATTTGGGATGTTAATAAGTGTGAATAAGTTCTTAAATTACAAAAAAAAAAAAAGATATTGAGCATGTTTGCCAGGCGCACCTAGGCGCACTAAGGCGCACAAAAAGGCGCAAAAAAGGCACGCCTTTCGCACAGCGCCCGCCTTTTGGCTGGATAGGCGTTTGGGCCATTGCCCTGAGCGCCTCGCGGAGGCGCGCCTTTTTCAACTATGCCCCCAGTGACAATAGTGCATAAAAAAGAAGGAAAAAAAGAAAAGAAAAGAAAAGAATAAGGTGAATGAATCCAAATTTACATGTCTACGTGCCCATATACAGTGGTTGTAAGCATCATTGTTTATGTACCCATTGTATAATCAAGTTCAGCCGAACCAACACTTATATCTAGCTTTTCGACAACTAATCACTTAAGATCCCAATGACTACGCTTTAAGATGCACACAAAATTGAAATTACATAGGTCTTTGTGTTTGGTGCACAATTTTCGACATACGTGGAATGTGTTTAGAGCACAATTCTTGCAAAACATTAATTTGCAAATACCTTCCAACTTTACTTGGTTTTACAATCAAAAATCTCCAAAGAAGTTGATCCGAATATCCTTTTATGTTTCAAACAACAAGAGTCGTCTTGTGAGAAGCATTCATAAAGTAAAAAATCTAGCAAACACATGTAGAAGGTTGCAAACGCGTATCATTTGTTACTTGAATATTACAAAAAGACCGCAAATTACAAAACCCCCATATATTTTTTTAAAATTGCAAAAGAAAAGGACATTGAGGCTTGATTATGTTAATCATAATACATATTGCAAATGTAAAGGGTTGATTGAGATATTTTTCTTGTGAAGGGTGTAAACCGCAAAATAATTAAATCTCAAGTCCTTTTTTTTTTAATTGTAATATTCAAATATCATTGGGGTTTTCATACTTATTCCAAATCAGAAACGGTGTTTGTTTTGGTAATTATCCTTAATTTTTAGAAAATATCATAAAAGAGGGAATGAGAAGACCTTTTCAAGTTTTGTATACTCCTTAAGCTGCTTTTCTCTTATTGATAAGCTTGAATGTTTTGATCACTAAAGCAATCAAATTAACAAGAATTGAAAGCAACTAATTTGACACCACTGACCTTCAATTTTCTTGTCATCCCATTTATGCAAATGCACTTCCATTCCACCACTTGTACCACCAGTCAATGTACTAGATTTGGTCAATAAGATCCCATTAGTAGTCACAGCTGACACTAGAGAATAAGAGAAAAATAAATCGTACCAGTCAAATTAACATCTAGAGATATAAATCAATTGGTCACCTTTGAATTTCTGCCCACTCTAGCTCAGATGCTTAACTTCATTGAGATCATCACAAACCAAGGTATTTGCAACAGCAAACATAATAGCCCTTTTCACCACCCATGCATGATCTACCATAACTAGCAAAAATCCGATTCAATCAAGAGTCGTAACATCTGTACAACAGAAATAAAAATACAAATAGATAAGATAAATGGATAGAAAGAAAAGCACAGGCGGATGATGGTCAAACAATCAAGAAACAAAACAAATGACAAAGAAAACAATCAAAAGCCCCAAACCATGAACAATACCTGCACATTTCGTGTTATTATTGCTGTTTTTGAAGGAAATTCAATTCTTATTTATGGACTGCCACTATATTTAATGTCATTTCGATAAATCATCTCACAGTTCGAAGGAGAAAGAGAGATTGAACAATATCCACTAAAAATCTGAGAATTTTAAATAAAAATGAGAAACTCGACACAAAATCCCCAAAACCTAATATATATATATATCCACACAAATAATCAGAAAAATAAACAAACTATTCTCATGACCTGATAATGATGTTCATGGTAGTTGGTTATATCTTAGTCTACTTGTCATCGCCCTATCGCCGTGAAGAACCAAGTTGTTCGCAACCAGAAAAAACATAAAATGCAAAGACAAGATCCGTCGAGGGTGAGAAGCCACAACTTGGGAAGGAGCGGATGGAGGGTTTAAATTATCCGGAGTGACAGTTAGCAGGAGTTTCACCGATTTTTGCTAAGAGGGGATCGAAAGCAGAAATTCAAAATTTTCCTATATTAAGTAAGGGTGACGCAAGCTAATTGGTACCAGGAGTGTTGGAATTAGCATCCCCACCATGTGAAGGTGGGGTTGGTGGGTTCAATTTAGCTGGAATAACGTAGGTGGAGAATCGGAGGAGGAGGCGAAGTACGGGAGATGGGGAAATTGAACCAGATTTTATCTTCTAGCGTGTGTTTTACTAGAAGATATTTCTAATACACTTGCTCAATAACTGAATGTATCTGACTGATTGTAAACTATACTTTTTACAAAGGTGAATATTTTAGAATGAGTGTGAAATGTACGTTCTAAAAATTTAATATACTAGAAATATATCTTAATTTTATATTCTAGAGGGTACATTTCACATCCGTTGTAGTAATACGATTTTTAATTACGAAAATGCAACCGGACAAACATTTTTTAGAAGGCAGGCGAAACAATCGTTCTATTTTGTACTAGTGTGCATTTTGAAACTACAAAATGCAAAAGTATCATGCATTTCTTTCTCTCTTTTGCGATCAATCATGCATGATTTAAATTCGGTGTGTGGCATTACAATGGAGATTGCAATTTATACTAAAAAAGTCTACAATTATTAATAGATAAATCCGTCGATATAAGAAATTTTTTCCCTCGGTAAGACAAATGCCGATGGAAATGCTAATGAGCGCCATAGACATTTTCCTCGTCGACAACTCATCGCCGATGGATATTGTTACCGACGCGTACAACGACGATCGGCCTGTCAGGATTATCCCCAGCTGCTATGACGTGGGCAAATGGCCAACGGGCATGTAACCGTCGGTATATGCCGATGAGTTTATCTATACACCTCTTTAACAATACAATCTAATAAATAAAAATAAAAACAAAAATACGAACTTAACTTGTACAAGGTTTTCTCTTCTTGTACTTATTCTTTCTTTTTCTTTTCTTTTTCTTTTTCTTTTTCTTTTTTTTTTATATTAGTACCCATAAAGATGAGGTACTAAACGAGCATAATTTACATAAATTACAAACGAGAGTTCATTGACTCCAACCTTACGTTGCTAAGTGCAACTGATAACATATTTCAACTTTCCACGTGGAGTTTTGACGTCTCCAAAATAAAAATAAAAATTACATAAAATCCTATAGAGGGCATTGGAAAACGGGGCTAGTAAAGAGTATTCGACTCTTTGGAACGAAACAAGAATAGAACAGGAGACAAGACTCTTCACAGACTATTTACACTTCATTCCCCACAATTACACTATTGTTCGAACGAAAGTCTAAATATCCTAACCAAAGTATCTAACCATGTCACTTCGTCAAGGTTCCAAACAATATAAATACACACAACTCAAATCAACCACAAGCAAGCATACAAAAAAAAAATTACTAACCAAAGGACAAACCCACCCACACTTAAACCATACAATGTCCACATTGTATAAAACAAAGAATTAAGCAAGGTGTGGTAAAAAGTAAGAGAAAGAGAGATATGTCCCGGAATTCGCGCTTGTGGTGAAGAGTCGGGTGTCCAAGATCATCTAACGGGCTTCAATATTGTAAAGGACCTAAAACAACAAGAAACAAAAACACACAAAAATATATAAAGTTAAAAGGCTTGGGGTGCCTCCCAAGAAGCGCTCGTTTAACGTCTTTAGCTTGACGACGTCTACGGTCAATGTCATCCCGGGCTTAAAAATAAATGACGATCGTGCCATGCCTTCGTATTCTCCAAGAGCAAGAATTGGCGATGATAATCACCAAGGCGAGCACAAAAAGCACGTCCCGAGATGCAGAACACTCCAATTAGCTTCGGAGGTCGGAACCGCGAGTAATCGATCACCTCGAATATATCAAAGGGCAATTGTAGCATGGGGTGATCCTCGGTCCGCAGAAGAACTAGGAAATCCGTCGAACAGATGGTATAACCATCGATCAATCCGAACTCTTTCATTTCTCCGATCACCACCTCATCATTCTTAAAAGCATGTAGAGTCTTGATCGGGCTCAAAGGAGGGCAATTGGGCACCTTCTCGACCATGTTGTCCACCACCTCAAATTCAAGATTTAACAAAGCACCAGGCGAAACGCAATGCGGCTCAACAAGCACTCCCTTCTCCAAAACCGATACAACATCATCATTAAAAAGCATGGGAGAGATAATACCTATTTCTGACTCTTTCTTCTCACCCACCAACTTCATCTCCTTGCACACATTTTTCAAGAGATCGTCAAAGCTTGAACTGACATCAACCAAGGTGGGATCCACCTCATCAAGGGCGGGCACCTCTTCATGATTAGATTGGTTAAGCCCGTACACCTGTTTGGCAAGTTGCTCTGATTGACTCTCGAAGCGATCAAGGCATTCATCCATACGTCGAGTCGCTTCAGCGATCTTGGCTAAAAATTCTTGAGAAAATGTGGCGTAAGGATCGTCGCTCGAAGTATATGCATTGGAGATGGGTGGATTATAAACATCGTAGCTCAAAGAATAGAAATCTTGATACGGTGGAGCATACGAGTCATCGCTCGGGTAAGAATAAGGCGGGGTGAGTTGAGCATAAGAATCGTCAAAACCCGAATCATAATACCTATGAGACGGTTCATAAGTATCCATGCTTGGGTTATAGCAATATGAAGGACATTGGCCGGAGTAATCAGAAGTATGGGCCCATTCTCGACCGCACGGTGCATACGGGTCATAATACGATGGAGGAACTTGAAAATTGAAAGTTGGAGCGTAAGGGTCATCATATGGAGAACTAGCTCGATAGTTTGCCATCTTCAGTCGAATTAACCTCGAATTGTAAAAAAAAATGTGGCTACAAAGCACAACACTCAACAAACGAGATTAAATGTACCGGAAAGAACAAAAACAACAAAAATAAAAATCACAAACGAACACTAACACAAACAAACAAATAAGATCAAACAATCAAACTAACAAAAGTCACTAAGAGCAAACACCAAAAATCGCGACCTTTAGCCTTCCCCGGCAACGACGCCAAATTTTGAATCGAACTTTTTACACCTACTTTTTATTTAAAAATAAAAAGATCATCCGCAAGAGAATGGAGCAGCTGTAGGCGGTAAGTTGGACTCGAGTCGAATCACAATAAAGACTAATCGGAAGTTATTCCAGTGTTTGGTTTTACGAACGAGAAAATGAAAGAAAAATACTAAGCTAAATACGCGATCCAATCTGGTTTGGGAAGTTCTAACACCTAATGCGGTGAATTAAATAAAATAAAAGTCCTTGAAATGATTAAGAAAGCGGAAATTCTAGTGCACTAGAATCATCTCCACGATCGCTCGGGAATTTCATCGAGCGCCTTACCTACGAGCTAGGGTTGTCAATCCCGACTCGTCGATCGAGCGTCGAATCATCCCGAGAGATGGTTCTAAATGACTCTAGGCACTAGAACGATAAATTTAGCCGAAAAATATTAATATAATCAATAGCATAATTTCAACGAAAGCATTTAAACTCAAGCATCAGAGGAATTCAATGGAACAATTATTCTAAGCATTGAAACAATTAAACTAATGATAAATCGCAACTAAACTACTTAAGAAATTAAATATAAACTAAAAACAAGAAAGATGGTAAAAGGTTACAAACTACATTAACTAGTTGAAATCCGAAAAGAAAGTACAAACGTAAACACCCAAAGTTAAACAACTACAAATCATAAAGCAATTAAAGTAAGTTCAGAATACTTATAATCTATAGAAATTAACAGCGATCCAATGAACTTCAGCATCGATAAACGATCTTCAACGTCGGACGAAATATAAACGAAGAAATGATGAACTATTAAATACGAATTATGCATGTGATCGGAAGGGGCAAGAACCGAGGGATCTCTGCAATTTCTGAACCTTCCCCCAAGTTCCAGCACTGTAAAAATGAAGAAAACACTGGGTTTTTATAGTTTTTCCCGAGAATAACCACCAAAAACTGTTATTGCGTCGACCGACGCATGCCGGGGGTCGATCGACGCTGGCCGAGGCATGCGCATCGGCTTGGCATGGCATCGGTCGATGCTGCCGCCCTGGCTGAGAGTGCGCGGTTGACCAGGCATGGCCATCAGCCGACGCAATCATGTTCGATGGCTACTGCAAGCTTTTCCTTGGCCAGGGCGTCGACCAGGCGTCGGCCGATGCGGGCGGCCTAGGCATCGACGCGACCGAGGGCTGCAGGCACCGGCAGCACGTTGCTCGTCCCATCTTCTTCGTTTCGAGCTGAAACATGAAAATAAAGAAAAATTAGACTATTACTTATAAAATAAGGTAGAAAAAAATTAAACACGATACGAAACGAAAATTATCAAAAGGAAGAAAAACAAGAAGAAAATAAACCTAAAAACCCTAAAAGCACACAACACACAATGTAAAAATACACGAAAATCACATACAAATATGTATAAATCACGAGCGACGCTGACATTGGGTCTGCAGTCGACACTGGGTAACACAGTGTCGACTGCCTCATCGCCTGACACTGGGTTATACCCAGTGTCGACTGGCTAAATCGACTGCTTACGCAGTGTCGACGGCTTGGCAGAATGACGGTGTGCGCCTGACACTGGGTTACCCAGTGTTAACAGGATTTTGGTTTTTTTTGCCCATTTTGACATTTTTGCCCCTAAAGCCTCTATATAAACCCCCCAACCCTTTCTCCACCAACCGAATCCCCCTTTCTTGGTGGTTTTGGACTTGTTCCATCTCCTCCAAGCTTTTATCATCTCCTGCATAATAACCTTAGTTTATAATCCATAGTTTAGTTTAGTTGAGGTAGTTAGTTAGTGTTAAATTCCCTTGTTGAGTTGTTGGAGAAGATGACATCTCCATCTCTTGATTTGTGGACTTATTATGTTGAAGACTTTTGAAGGTTGTAGCTAAAGTTGAAGATTTTGTGTTGAATGCAAGTTTGGTAGTAATCTTTCTATTCTCTATTGTGTTGCTCTTAATTAATTGTTCTTGTTGTTGTGTGTTGGTTAGTAGATTTTAGTTTATGTTGTTCTTGTGTTATTATAATTGCTTTTGTGTTGGTTATGAGATTTTATCTTATGTTGCCTTTCATTGCATTTCAAATTCCCAGCTTATTCTTTTAGTTTTCTAAACCTTTTCTTGTTATGCTGTTGTGATTGTTCTTGAGTTGGCTAATAGGTTTTAATTTGTGTTGTTTTTTAGTGCATTTAAAATCTTCATTTTCATTTTCTAGATTGATATTCCTCTTTTCGCTAAAACTCCATTGGAGCTCCTTTTCAAGCTTTTTACTCTTTTTAGTTAGACAAATTATTGGTCTTGAAAGTTGTATGAAGCTTCCCTTTTTGATAAATTTGACTTTTCTCATTAAATGCCATTTGACTTCCTTAAATGTTCAAGCTTTGTTTTTCCCTCCATTTCCCTTTCAACTTAAAAGCTTTCTTTAATTTGGTTGTCATAATTAATTAATTTAGTGTTTTTAATTAGAGCTTAATTAATCTTCTAAAATTAGTTATTTTCAATTAAGATTTTAATTATAATTGTCCTTTTCTTTAATTAGTGTTTTCAAGTTTTCATTTCAATCCATGCTTTAGTATTAAAAACCCAACCCAAACCAATGACTCATTGCTTTCTTAGTGTAGATTAGTTTAAGTAAGATTAACAAGAGATTAAGTAAAAACACCGATCGCCGATTACATCTATCCTGGAGAGACACGACTCGGTAAAACCTTACCGTTCTACAATCGACTCCGTACTATTGCGGAGACGATTTCTTAGAGTGCTAAGAAATCTTCGATCATTCATCATTATCAAGATAAATTATATCAAAACCGTCAACCCCAACACTTGACCTCAGAGTAATGCCACCTTCAAAACTACCGTCAGGGGTCTGGGTTAGTATGGAACTACCGTGATGGGGTAAAAATCTATAAGTATTATGCATATTATGTGGGGGTTGGTATGCATATGCATTCTAAAATGGGTACGCATTTGATATACCTTATTGAGAGTTAAGCGTGTTGGTTTGATAATTTGA